>MU787990.1:3614-32269 GCA_026770625.1 Nicotiana glauca | reverse complement strand
GAACTTGGACACATGAGGGCTGGCATTTCCACACTGCACTTGTCCCTATTCTGGTGATGTAATTTGGGTGTGAGCACTGCCTGGGGTCCTATTATGTCTCTAGGGAACTCTGACACATTGAAGTTGAAGAAAGGCTTTGAAGCAATGGCATCTTGAGGCAGTTATTCCATAGCTCAGGGAGGAACCAATAACCGGGCCTCCTCTAATTGTATTTTTATATATTTTGATGTAATTTAATATTTCTAATTTGTAACAATTTGTAATAAACATTTGGGGCTGGCTAGTGAAAAGGGTTGGGTATTTATGCATGTCAATGGTAGAAACCATGCCTATAAGACTATTTTGAATTTCTGCATATTCAAACTACATTTGGAAACCATGCCTATAGGGTATTTTAATGCTGCAAACTGCATTTAGAAACCATATCTGTAGGACTTCTTGTTCAACTTCATATCTAGATAACCTGCCTATAGGGATCATCTAAAATTCTACACATTTGTCAGCATTTGGATATCATATTTTAGGGCCCAATTGATTATAACCCAGTAGTATGCTGAAATTAGTAACACATAGAAGTCATGCCTATAGGGGTCCATAAGTATAATCATTTTCGTTTCTACTCACATGCAATGTTAGGATCCAAAATCAATAATGCATAGAAATCATGCCTATATGGACTCTTAAATAAATCTGATTCGCTTCATTCTCAGTCAATGTTAGATATCATGCTCCTAGGGATTAAAATTGGTAATAGTAGATACTATCACCTGCAGAATCTGCAACCAGTCTAATTTAATTTTTTCCATTCTAAACCTCTTTCCAATAATCTAATTCCCTTGCTTAATAAGGTTTAGCAAGCCTATCTATGGGATTTCAAACGATTCATTTTGAGTTCTACCATCTCATAACCTTCTGAACTAAGTAGATATCATGCCTATAGGACCCCGCCTAAACACTTAGATAAACCTTAGGCAGTATAAATAAAATTGAATTTGCCTCTGTTATTTGTTACGATCAACAGGTAGGCCCGATTTTGTTTCCTAATTGAGTCATGTAATAAGCCAGTCCTGCTGCAATACAATAATCTCCTCTTCCCTCAAGTATATTTTTAGAATCAGACCTTACTCATTTGTTTAAGTCGTGCTATTGCATTTTTTTGTTTGGAGGAGGTATACTTGAGCCTTATGTGTTTCTATGTTTCCCCTTTAATGTGCAATATTTATATGTTTTGTATGTCGCCTTAGAATTTTACCTTTGAAACTTCAAATATGCCTAATATCCCTCCCTTTTAGGATTAGTAGTCCTAAGCGCCTCCGGGACTGATAAGAATGTGACGGGCAATAGCATGCAATAAGTAATTGAGAGCAATCCGCGCTTTAATAACTTAATGGGTGGGAAGGGTAGATATGGATATTATGACCGGTGCATTAGTACGACGTGTATCCCCTTTCTTGAGGAGTGATTACTGGGTATTGCATTAACATGATCCACATTAAGTACAAACCTAGGACCCCCTTCCTTCACTTCCCTTTTCCTTTAAAAGCATTGCAATTCCTGTTTAAAAATCTGCTCTTTTAAATGCTCTTTCAAACTTTGTTTACTTCCAAACCATTTTGTATTGAAATCATCTCTTATTTGAGCCTTATCTGCTTATATGTTAATTGCACCTCAAATTCACAATAACTGTCTGGCCGGAAACCACACTAGTGGATCCTGAGGGGTGCCTACCACCTTCTCCTTAGGATAATTTCAAGCCCTTACCCTATCTCTGGTTACTCAAATGGAACTTATAATTGAATCTCTATTGGTGTCCTAATGCACCTTAATCATTAGGTGGTGACTCTTCAAAATGCAAACCCAGTTCCCAAAAGGAACGAGTTGTCCCTCCAAATGTCACAAACCCGATTTCGTGAGAAAAAGGGGGCGCGACAACTGCCAAAACACTGAAGGAAATGAAGGAGGGCATCCGGCAAAGGCATTCCTGTTACTAAACTTGCAGGAGCTGGGAGAGTTGATCGACAACAGCATTGGACCAAGTAGATTAGATTTGCTTGCTTTCCTTTTTTTAAAATGTAATAAGGCCAAGTGCCACTATCGTTTGCGGTCGTTTACTTTTACATTAATGAGATGAGGCAATCATTGGCACTAAATTTCTCCAAATTTGTTTGTCGTTAGGCCATTCGTGGGCACAACAGGGCTCCCAAATTTGGACACGAATTTACATTCCCACAATATGTGTTTAAATACTGCAGAATATTTCAAAACTCTTACTAACTTGTTTACCTTTTTGTTTTTCTTTATTATTTATTACCATCCCCTAAGGTTGGTTCGATCATACTGGTATCATCATCACACCAGATCTAGAGGCCCACCTCCTCCTCCTCCATGTTATACAAAGAGCAAAGGAAAAGCTAAAATGGACGACTTAAGTTGTATTTGAAAGGAAAATGTGGAAAATATAGAAACTTCAAATGTACAGAGTACTCCGGCACCAAATGATAGTTTTAAGGTTAGAACAAAAGATATTGGAGCTGTAGGGAGAGCTTGAGCAGGTCCGCAACTTGGCAAACCTATCCCTCACCCTAAATGTCCCCGATATCAACCAACAAAACACCAAAAACCTAGCACCTCCCCAAAACACACCAAACCAGCATCCACAAAACCCTCCTGCACCGCATCAATATGCAACCCTACCTCAAAATCTAAATCCCATACCGATACCAACCCCGTCACAACACCACCATCAACCAATCCAGTACCCACCAACCGCCATTTACCGTACTCCCCAGAACACACCACAACCCATTCCCGATCCTCAAAACTCAATCAATGACCATCACTACACCCAGGATCCTAGCTCTTACCAAAGATAACCCTATATACATGGAAACCGTACCTCACTCTATTCAATCAACTTCCTATGCACCAGAATCTACTTAGAAGGATCTGCTCATCAAGAACATGGCTGAGGAACTGTTGGCCCAAGTTCAGGTGAAATTTTGAAGAATGACAAATGAACTCAGTCATGGACCAGGTCCATCATGTGAGGCACAGTATTTATCAACCTAGACATGTGAGATACACGTGAAGGAGATAAGTCTCAATGATCAAGCAGCAATATCTCCAGAACTAATCGAAAAGGTTGCATATTGGATGAGGAGAAAAAGTCTTCTCATGGGAAGAGGACACAATTCGGATAAAGAAAAGGGTCGGAGTTTGTATTATTCAAGGACTCAACTTCAATGGAAGATCAGCAATTGAGTCCCAATCAAACTCTGATTACTAACTCATTAAATAATAGTGATTGTTCTCTTTTATATGAATTGCGCAAACACAGAAGTTAAACTAAATTGAGAGCAAAAGAGCGAGGCAATTTTGCAAGCAATTTATGTGAGATTCAAGTGTGCATTCCTAAAGCTACTTGGACAAGATAGAAGAACCAATTCCATTGTGTCTTTCTTTTATTCTAGTTCAATTGTAGTAGGTGTTTTAAATATGTACCTTTCCAGCTTTCATAGAAGCAATTATAGTAGGTACTTTGAGTATTCAAGTTAGATTTGACTCGAAGGTGTTGCAACAGTTGAGGTTTTGTGCCACACTGGGATTAGAGTTTAATCCTTAGGTTTACAAGAGTTTTGTAAATGCTGTTTTGGCTCAGTGATTTTAGTGGAAGTTTGGGAAAAATCCTACTGAGTACTAGGTCGTGGTTTTTTCAACTTTTGAGCCAGGTGTTTCCACGTAAAAATCTCTATGTTCTTTATTTTATGTACTCTTAATTCCGCAAACAGTAGTAGTAAGTACACCTAGAAGAATTAGGTTCTTCTAGAGCAAAAATTGGGTACCACACAAATCACCCCCCTCTTGTGTGGTATTGACGTTTAGAACATCAATTGGTATCAGAGAAGGTTATCTTTGAAGAGGCTAACAACTTAGGGAAAGATCAACATGAGTGCACCACCTGGGAACTGGGAAGGGCAATCCACTACTAGGCCTACACTTTTCAATGGTCAGTACTATTCTTGGTGGAAGAACAAGATGAGAGATCACATCATAGGGGAAGACTATGAACTCTGGAACCTAGTCACTGATGGTCCCCTAGCAACCATAAAGAAGAATGTTGAAGGAGTTGATGTGCCAAAGACAAGGGCTGACTGCACTACAGGAGACCTGAGGAAGTGGGAGAAAAATGCTAAAGCCAAAAAATGGCTTGTGTGTAGATTAGGCCCTGATGAGTACAACAGAATTCAAAGTTGTACCACTGCTAAGGAAATCTAAGACACCTTGCAAGTGGCTCATGAGGAACACCTCAAGTGAAGAGGTCCAGAGGAACACTGCTGTATTCTGAATATGAGAATTTTAATATGAAGGAAGGAGAAACAATTCAAGAAATGTATACTAGGTTCACCACACTGACAAATGAACTTAAATATCTTGGAAGGATTATACTTGAAGAAGACAAGGTTGAGAAAATTTGGACAAGGGTTCTGCCAGTCACATGGGAAAGCAAAATCACTGCCATTCAAGAATCCACGAATATTACTACTCTTAGACTTAATGAACTGATTGGAAATCTTACTACTTGTGAAATGAGAAGGCAAACTATGAAGATGGATACACCCAAGAAGAAGAGAAATTTAGCTCTCAGAATTGCTGAAGGTTCAGATCTGGAAGATGATGAGTTGGCTATGATCACTAGAGATTTCAAAAATTACCTGATAAGAGGAAAGGGTTCTTCAAGAGATACAACCTTCAACAAGAAAAGAGCTCCTGAGAAATAAACCAATGAGGGTTGCTACAAGTGTGGTAAGAGTGATCACATGATCAAGAATTGTCCTTAATGGGAAATTGAGTGGAAGAAAGAAAGGGCTTAACGAAGGAGCAGGAAGAAGGAACAGGTTCAACCAAAAAAGGAACAAAGGTTCAACCAAGGCTATGGTTGCTGCTTGGGGAGAAACCTCAAATGAAGAATCAGAGGATGAAGCTGAAGAAGAGCAAGCACTGATGGACATAGGAGAATTAGATGATGAACAAGAGGTAAGTATTCTTCATCTCAAAGACAAGATTAAATTTTTGTGTAAAGAAAGGTTGGCTGAGCTATTACTAGACTCCATTGATAAGTCCGAGATAATTAACAATGAGAAGGAAAATCAATCTAGGGAATGTGTGATCCTAAAAGCAAAATGCAAAAGTCTAGAGTCTAGGGCTAATAAGAGTGATAACATAAATGCTGAGTTGAAGAACCAGGTTCTTGAACTTGATAATAGTGTCCTGGAACTTAGGTCTGAAAACTTAAAATTAAAACTAGGAACTGGAAAGAAGAAAACTGATCACACATATCTTACTCTAAAGGAAAACCTAGGAAAATTGAAGGATGAATTGTATAAAAAGGATGAACTAATTAAAGTCCTAAAAGAAGATCTAGGAAAAGTGAAACATTTATTAGACAAAACTTGCAAATGGAACAAGGCCTCTGATGTACTCTCTTGGTTGCAAGAGCATGACAGTAGCAACAAACGAGGACTTGGCTATCGGACTCAAGCACCAAAGTGGGACCCTAAAAGCAAGTACCTCACACCTCCTGAGAATAAAATATGCATAGAATGTGGAAAGACTTGCCATTACAAAAATGAATGTAATGCAAAAGAAAAGGCTAGGCAAAAGAACAAAGCCTTTGTTCAAGAGAAAAGTAAGCTTTCTGGATGGGCAAGAAGGAATTTGATTCATCCTTTTGCCTATAGAAAAGGAACCAAACTAGTTCGGGTTCCTAAGACTAACCCCTGATTTCTTTTGTAGGTCCAAGTGAAAGGACACAGCCAAATATGGTATATGGATAGTGATTGCTCAAAACATATGACTAGGAATAAGGACAAATTCCTTTCACTTGAGAACTTAAAAGAAGGTAATGTCTCCTTTGGTAATGGAAAGAAAGGTGAAATCATTGGGGTTGGAAAGGTAGGAAAGACAGATTCTCATTCCATAGAGAATGTCTACTTGATAGATGGCTTGAAATATAACCTAATAAGCGTGTCACAACTATGTGACAGAGGTAACCTTGTGGCTTTTACCTCCACCAAATTCTTTGTGATTAACCTTACCACTAACAAGATTGTTTTGCAGGGAAAAAGAGCTAACAATATTTACATTGTAGATTTGTCTACTCTTTCAGAAAATGAACTAACTTGTTTAAGTGTGTTGGTTAGTGATCCCCTCCTGTGGCACAAAAGACTTGGTCATGCAAGTCTAAATCAGCTTAACAAATTAGTCTCTATAGACTTGGTGATAGGGCTACCTAATATCAAGTTCAAGGAAGACAAAGTTTGTGAGGCATGTGCAAGGGGGAAACAGGTAAGATCATCCTCCAAAAGCAAGAAAATGGTAAGTACAACCAAGTTGGAACTGGTCCATATGGATCTATGTGGCCCAATGAGAACCAAGAGTAGAGGTGGAAAGAAATATGTAATGGTGCTAGTTGATGATTATTCTAGATTTACTTCGGTTCTATTTCTAACCCCCTAAGATGAAGCATTTGAAATTTGTTCTGCATTTGTTATAAAAACTCAAAAACAATTAGTAAATCAACTTGCATCCATTAGGTCTGATCATGAAACTGAATTTGAAAATTCCAAGTTTGCTGAATTCTGTGATGAAAATGGTATAGATCATAATTTCTCTACCCCTGGACCCCTCAACAAAATGGAGTAGTTGAAATAAAGAGTAGAACTCTTGAGGATATGGCTGAAACCATGCTACTTTCTAGTAAATTGCCTTACAGCTTCTGGGCAGAGGCTGTAAACACTGCTTGTTACATAATCAATAGATGCATGACCAGACCTCTGGTAGAGAAGACTCCCTATGAGTTACTTAAAGGTAGAAAACCAAACATATCTCATATTAAGGCATTTGGTTGCAAGTGCTATGTGCACAATAATGGAAAAGACTCCCTAGGTAAGTTTGATCCCAAAAGTGATGAGGGAGTATTCTTGGGATATTCTTCACATAGCAAAGCATATAAAGTGTTTAACAAAAGAAATTTGTATGTAGAAGAAAGTGTGCATGTAGTATTTGATGAAACTAACATTCTTTCTGTGAGACAGGAACATAAAGATGAAGCCATTGGATTGGTAAAGAACTTGACTGAAGCATCAGGTCAGGTCAAAGTGGCATCAATATGAGGAACAGGTATTGGAACAGGTTCTTCCATACAGGGCAACCTGACAGAGGGAACTAATCAAAGAGGAATTGAAATAAATTCCTTGAAGGAACTTGTTCATGATCTTGTTCCTTAGGAAATAGCAAAAACATCTAGCAGAAGCCAGTTGGTTGTGAAACCCTACAAGTATCAAAGTTATCATCGCATTGAGAACATTCTCACTGATCCAACATCTAGAGTTAAAACCATATCACAATTAAAGAATCAGTATGCTTTTGATGCTTTTCTATCTGTTACTAAAACTAAAAATGTTGTTGAGGCTTTGCAGGATGCAGATTGGGTGAATGCAATGCAGGATGAACTTAACCAGTTTGAACGAAGTCAAGTTTGGCATCTAGTACCAAGACCCAAGGACAGATCAGTCATTGGTACAAAATGGGTCTTCGGGAACAAACTTGATAAAGATGGAACAGTTACAAGAAATAAGGCAAGATTGGTGGTCCAAGGTTATAGCTAGGAGGAGGGCATAGACTATGATGAGACTTTTGCTCCAGTTGCAATAATAGAGGCAATCAGACTCCTCATAGCCTACACATATGGAATTTAGTCTTCATCAGATGGATGTCAAAAGTGCCTTCCTAAATGGCTACCTAAAAGAAGAAGTGTTTTTGAAACAACCTCCAGGGTTTGAGAGCAAGGAATGTCCTGAGCATGTGTACAAATTAGACAAGACTCTCTATGGACTCAAGCAAGCCCCAAGAGCATGGTATGAACGAGTGTTAAAATTCCTGCTAGAGCATGGTTGCAAGAGAGGTAAAATTGATAGTACTTTATTCTTAAGGGAAAAAGGTAAGGATCTCCTTATTGTACAAATATATGTTGATGACATAATCTTTGGGGCCACCACTGATAAGCTAAGTTAGGACTTTGCAAAATTAATGAGGAGTGAGTTTGAAATGAGCATGAGTGAGCTCAATTTCTTCTTAATCTTACAGATCAAACAAAGTCCAAATGGAACCATGATCCATCAGTAGAAGTATACAAAAGAGCTAATCAAAAAGTTTAAAATGGAGGAATCTAAAGAAATAGACACACCCATTGCAACAACCACTAAATTAGATATTGATGAACCTGGTTCATCAGTTGATCAAAAGTTGTATAGGGGTATGATTGGTTCACTCTTGTATCTCACTGCTAGCAGACCTGACATTCTTTTCAGGGTAGGGCTTTGTGCTCGTTTTCAGGCAAATCCAAAAGAGTCTCACTTAACTACGGTCAAGAGGAAACTTAGATATCTGAAAGGCACCACTGATTTGTGTTTTTGGTATCCTAGAGGTAGAAATTTCAATTTAGTTGGATATGCTGATGTAGATTATGTTGGTTTTCTAGTGGATAGGAAGAGCACCTCAGGTATGACACGCTTCCTTGGTTCATATCTTTTGTCATGGGCTACCAAAAAACAAAACTTTGTGGCCCTATGTACTGCTGAAGCTGAGTATGTTCTCGTTGCTTCTTGTTGTGCTCAACTACTATGGATCAAACAGCAGTTGGTAGATTTTGGAATTGAAGTGGGATTTATTCCAATACTCTGTGAACACAAGTGCTATAAGTATGACAAAGAACCTTGTTCATCATAAGAGGACTAAGCATAGAGATGTTAGACACCACTTCTTAAGAGACAACTATGAGAAAGGATTGATTGCCATAGAATTATGTGCTATTGATAAACAAATAGCTAATATATTCACTAAATCACTAAGTAGAGTAAACTTTGAGAGGAATAGGATGGAATTACGGATGATTAAAATCACCGAATAGGTCCAGTTCAGAATGCACAATGAAAAAAATGAAAAAAAATTTCTTTTTGGTTAGGAGTTCTAACTTTGTGTAAATATCTAGATCAATTCTTACTCAGTTTCATACTTTTATTAGTGTACTCCTGTGGCATGGGTATATATATGATTCACTGATCTCTTACAAAGTTTCTTCTATTTTGGCAATTAAGGCATGTTCAAGAGAGTTCTATATGAAGAACTTGGTTCATCAGTATGTGTTCATATGAAAAGCTCAGGTATGTTTTCTATACTCTGCATAATTAGAAATATTATTTTTCCAATCATCAACAGAAGTCATGCATCTATCAAATTCCCAAAAATTCTATCCGTTGAGCATTGAACCAGTTTCGTTCCCCTAGAACTCTAAAAACCGAGATTTTTGCCTAAAATCTAGCGATGCCTAATAATCACTAAGAGACCGAAATTATACCTTGATTAGACTTCTAATTGACCCCTGAAAAAGCTGCCATTACTGCATTTAATTCTAATCATCTTTCAATACCTACCACACCTTTTCTTCATTAGCCCATAATCGTCAAAACTCTTCTCAAGTTCTGAACGCCCTTCTTCTCTCCAAAATTCCCAAATTCTTCAAGAAGCAATCCACCATGTCTAACCCCAGGATAATCCTGGCACTCCCCCACCTGTATATCCCTCAAACACATCCTCATCTACTCCTCCTATTGAAAACCCAAAATCTAGGTTTTGTAGGCAGAAAATGATAGCTAGAAAAACTGTAGCCTCTGGAGCTTTAAGGAAAGCTCAAATTGAGAAATTGAAGGCTAGCCAGAGGAAGGAAAGTCATGCTCAAAAATCTGACTCAATCTTTGAGTCTGATGATTTTTTTTTCTGCTAGCGAAGGTGAAGAGCATGGGTCTTCTGACACTAACAATATTCAAGAAACCCCTGGTGAGGTAAATACTTGCTTGGTATTCTCTGATGTGATTGAAAAATTTAAAAATAGGTTTATTTTGGTTGGTCCTATTAAAGATGTACAGGAGGCTGATTCTAGTAGAAAAAGGGGTAAAAGGAAAGAAAAAGAGAGAAAGGGAGTAAGTGGTGATGTGAGGGGAAGTAAGAAAGAAAAGGTACTGGCTATCTGTGGGAATGTTGAAGAGAGTGGCAACAAGTCAGGGGGAAATAGTTCTGGGGAGGCGGCTGAAGGGCTTGTAAATTTAAGCAAGCAACAAGATGATCCCGATTCATCTACTGAGGAATCTTTGGCTAACATTCTGAAGAAGGTTGGGGCCAGTTATGATCCAAAGAAGCGTAAAGCTTCCACACAAAAGGCTCCAACTGCTTCCAAGCCAACAAAGAAAAGCAAAATGTCATCCCCAAAACCTATTGTACCTTCAGTACCTAAGGGAAGACCTACCAGGAGCAGGGTCAAACAAAGTGAAGCAGAATTGCAGAAAGCTCTTAAAGAGAGCAGGAAGAAAAGGAGGGAAAAAGGAAAAGCAAAGGTTGTGGAGAGTTTTGAGGTTGCAGAAGAAGAAGAAGAGGAGATGAAACTGGTCCATCAAGAAAGAGTAACAACTGAAGAGGTTCCAACACCCAAACCAAAACGTTCCAAGACTTCTTCCAAGAAGTCTTCCTCTGTACTTGTACCTACTGAATCTTCTTTGGCCAAAAGAACTAGGTCTGTTGTGAAGGGTAAACAGAAGAAATTTTTTGAAGAAGATGTAGAGTGGAGTGGTGGTGAAGAAGAAGAGGAATCTGAGAAAGACCAAAATAGGTGTGCTATATTTGGCAGAAGAAAATTTTTGAAAGGAAGGTTGTTGAAAGACCTGGATAAGCCAGGTATGAGAAGGTTGATGGATACTCTTACTGCACAAGGGTGGAAGGAAATGGTCCTTGAAATGGATGGCAGGCTGGCTAGGAATGAATTGATTGAGTTTATGGCCAATGCCACTGTGAAAAATGGGGTAGTCTCCAGCCTGGTGAAAAGAGTAAAAGTGGAGTTTGATGCAATCAAACTGGGTGAGATTCTAGGCATACCCAGTGAAGGGTAAGATGATTATACAAGGCAAAGGTGGCCATGTATGGAATCTCTCCCCACTGCTCTTCAAATTACTAGGAATTTTTGTGATGCTGCAACCGCTGAAGATGTACCTGAAGCCAGATTTGTCCAGAAAAGTGAGATGAGACCTGAGCACAAGGTCTTGTTTGAATTTGTTAAGAAGTGCCTGCTGCCTAGACAGGAGTGGAGGCACACTACCAACTATATGGACCTGGTGCTTATGGAGTGCCTTGTGAGAGGAATGCGGATAAATTGGCCTGCTTTCATTGTCAAACTACTAGACAGGGTCATTAATGGCTCCAAGGTACATGCAACTCCATATGGGTTCATACTGACTACTGTGCTGGACAGGCTACGAGTGCCTTTGAAGAAATGGGAGATGGCATCAAGCAAGGAGCATTTTGTTGTTAAGACCTTATTGGCTTGTGACTATCCGGAGTTAATGCCACCCCCGTTGAACCTGGTTCATCTCTGAAGACACCTGTGAGCAGCAAGGTTAGGGCTTTGGTTCAAGAGTGTGGAACTAAGGATGCTGAAATTGCCATGCTGCAGGCTCGTGTTGCTGAATTGGAAACTGAAAGAGATGGCTTTAGAGTTGAGCTAGCAAAAGAAAAGGAGAAAAGTGAGGGGATGCTTCAGAATATGCTCAACCTTCTCCAAACCCAGCCCTCTAGTTCCTCCAAGCCTTAGGTCCTCCAATTGTTGTCTTCTGAACCAGTCTAGTACCCCTCAGTGAACCAGATTAGGGACTTTTTTTTGTTTTTTGCTCATGTTTGAAAGTTTTTCTTTCTTTTTGTGGTTTGTAGGTGGAAACATATCTTATCGATGACAACTGCTATTTCTCTTGCTCTATGAAGATTTTGTTCTTAATAGTTTGATTATGTTTGTTGATTATTGATGATTTAATCCATGTTTTCACTTGGAATTTTCCAAGTGGCCATGAGTAATTACTTAAATCTGGGATTCACATTGTATGGAACTTTTCGATGATACCAAAATGGGGAAGAGATATTGTGCTTTAATCTTTATTATGAATGATGTGATATTTATAACCTAATTAAACCTGGTCCTTGATGATAAGTTAAAATTCTAAGTTAAGTGTTGATGGTTAAGATGAGCTCTTACAAATTTTTTGATCCATAAAAGCATAGAGTTTGTCATCATAAAAAAGGGGGAATTTATTGGCCCAAGTTCAGGTGAAGTTTTGAAGAATGACAAATGAACTCAGTCATGGACCAGGTCCATCATATGAGGCACAGTATTTATCAACCTAGACATGTGAGATACATATGAAGGAGATAAGTCTCAATGATCAAGAAGCAATATCTCCAGAACTAATCGAAAAGGTTGCATATTGGATGAGGAGAGAACGTTTTCTTATGGGAAGAGGACACAATCCGGATAAAGGGTAGGGTTGGAGTTTGTATTGTTCAAGGACTCAACTTCGATGGAAGATCAGCAATTGAGTCCCAATCAAACTCTAATTACTAACTCATTAAATAATAGTTATCGTTCTCTTTTACAGGAATTTCACAAACGCAGAAGTTAAACTAAATTGAGAGCAAAAGAGCGAGGCAATTTTGCAATCAATTTATGTGAGATTCAAGTGTGCATTCCTGAAGCTACTTGGACAAGATAGAAGAACCAATTCCACTGTGTATTTCTTTTATTCTAGTTCAATCGTAGTAGGTGTTTTAAAGTTGTACCTTTCAACCTTTCATAGAAGCACTTGTAGTAGGTACTTTGAGTATTCAAGTTAGAGTTAACTTAAAGGTGTCGCAACAGTTGAGGTTGTATGCCACACTGGGATTAGAATTTAATCCTTAGGTTTACAAGAGTTTTGTAAATGTTGTTTTGGCTTAGTGATTTTAGTGGAAGTTTGGGAAAATCCTACTGAGTAGTAGGTCATGGTTTTTTCACCTTTCGAGCCAGGTGTTTTCCACGTAAAAATATTTGTGTTCTTTATTTTATGTACTCTTAATTCCGCAAACAGTAGTAGTAAGTATACCTAGAAGAACCAGGTTCTTCTAGAGCAAAAATTAGGTACCACACAAATCAATCCCCCCCCCCCTCTTGTGTGGTATTGACGTTTAGAACATCAGGAACTCAAGACGTTATCTTGTCGGGTTCAGGGTGTCGAATGAGGAAATGGGTTCGAAGGTTTGAACTATGAAGACCTATGCATATAGCCGGATGTAGAACTGTCGGAGGATTACAAACCTCCTAAGTTTGAGATGTTAGATGGTATAGGTGATCCCAGGGTTCATCTGAGGACCTATTGCGATAAGCTTATTGGGGTCAAAAAGGATGAAAAGATCTGGATGAAACTCTTTATGAGGAGTCTTACAGGAGATGCTTTGTCCTGGTAGATAATCTAGGATCCTAAGAAGTGGCCCAACTGGGTGAGTATGGCGTCTGATGTCATGGACCGATTCAGGTTCAACACAGAGAATGTGCCAGATGTTTTCTACATTTAGAACCTCAAGAAGAAGTCCACAGAGACTTTTCGTGAGTATGCTACTCGTTGGAGGTCAGAAGCAGCCAAAGTCAGACCATTTCGTCAAAGCACAAGATCCGCAATATTATAAGAGGTTGATGGTTATTAAAAACCACAAGTTCTCGGACATTATCAAACTTGGGGAAAGGATCGACGAAGGCATCAAAAGCAGGATGGTAACAAACTTTGAGGCATTGCAGGCCATAAAAAAGGCATTACAATGAGACGACATATCAAAGAAGACAGACGTTGGGGCAGTAATGGTGGCTCAAGGCCCGAAATCCCCACACACATATAAATTACCTCCACCCACATATCAAACACCTCCACCCACATACCAAGCACCTCCACCCACATATAAACCCTCATCTCCTAGATATTCCTAACCGGCCACTATCTATCATACCTATAATTCCTAACTATCTCATTTCCAGTCACCCCCAAATCGCCAAAACTATCCAAGACCACTACCCAATTTTGACCGCAAGCCATCCAGACAATACACCGCAATTGCTGAACCCATCAACCGGCTGTATGAAAGGTTGAAGGTCGCTGGTTATGTCACCCCCATTCCCACTATTGTAGTTGAAAACCCATCCCAATGGGTTACCAAAACAAAACATGGGCATACCATTCTGGTATGAAGGGAACACCATTGACGAGTGCCGAACATTGAAAGATAAAATCCATACACTGATCGACAACAAGGTCATACAGGCGAAAGAAGCTGTACCCAATGTCTGCAACAACCCTCTTCCTGATCATAGAGGAGGTGGGATACATGTGATTGATATGAATGAAGAATGGGATCCTGAGGGGTAGATTGGGCTTATTCGAGAAGGCGATGACTTCAAACCCGCAGTCATACTTACTCCTATTGTAGTACAGACTCAATCACCAATCGAGGTTGAGGTAGCTGCATCAGTTCCATTTGAGGTAGAGGTAGCTCCACCTGTGTCCACCCCTGTTCCATTTGAAGTAGAAGTGGCCACACCTTTCACAGTGATAGTATCAATCACACCTTTCTTCAACTCAAAAGCAATACCCTTGGATTATATTGCCGAAGCTAGGCGAAAAGGAAAGTCAAAGATGGAGGAATCCGATGATGCATAAGGAATGACTAGGACCAGAAGAATCTATACACCTGAACACTTGGGAGGACCAAGTAAGAAAGCCACTACCAAGTAGCCTATCATTGACATAGGGCTAGATGAAGTTTGGAGGAAAGTACAAGCAAAGGATCACTCCATCATTGATCATTTGAATAAACACCCAGCTCAGACATCTATATTGGCACTGTTGCAAAATTCAAAGGTGCACAAGAAGGCATTGATGGAGGTGTTGAGCAAAGCTTATGTGCCCTATAACATCACAAGCGGAGAAATGTCTAACATGGTAGGACAGGTGTTGGAAAGTCACAAAATCACCTTCCACGAGGATGAGTTTCCGCCTGAGGGTTTGAGTAGAACATGGCACTGCACATCACAATGCAATGTGAAGACTACTTCATTAATAGGGTCTTGATTGATAGAGGATCCAGTCTCAATATTTGTCCATTGACAATACTGAACAGGTTTGGCAAAGGCCTATACGAGATACGAGAAACGATGAACGTGAAGGATTTTGATGGGTCTCATAGAGCTACCATCAAAGAAATTAATCTCTATATGCAAATGGGGCCTACATTGTTTGATGTAAAATTACAAGTTCTTGACATATCACCTTCATACAGGTTATGTTGGGCAACCATGGATACACGCTGCTAGAGCCGTGGCATCAACTTTGCATCAGGCAGTAAAGTTTGAATGGAACCATCAGGAGGTGATCATTCACGGGGACGCGAGTTACCCCATTTACACTATTCAAACCATCCCGATTATAGGGAACATAAAAAGGCTAGGAGGAGAAACCTATCATCACATCGAACCTGTAAATGCCATTGAGAAAGACAAGTGGTGGTGCAAAAAAATAGAAAGTATACTTGCATGGTCTTGATATGAAACCAGCAAGGGGCTTGGGAAGAATCTACAAGGCATCCCCAAACCAATACAACTGAAATGTCATAGCACTACCTTCGGGCCAGATACCAATATACGTGGTAGGAGTATGATGATTGGTCGCCTCCATGGCGTGGACCTTATTACCCTCTCGAGCAACTAGTGCCACATCTGGGTCAATATGGGGAATTTCAAAAAAAAAGAAGCATTAGTTGGGCTGAGGAATTTATTCTTGGAGGACGAAGACATGGATTGCAGTGCAATAATTGAGGAGGAGGAGGAAGAAGGCCTCACTATTCGGACTGTGGAGAAAGGAGTTTTTCTCAGGAACTGGACTGCCACACCGTTCCGGGCCTTTCGAGTCCCATGGTAGCTTGGCAGATTTTATTTTTATAGCCATTCAAGGAATCTAAGATTTTCGGTAATTTTTTTTAAAGACACACTTGTTTCAAAATAAATGCTTGATTCATTGAGCCATACTTGTTTGGATGTTTTAAGTCTTAAGCAAATGCATTTCTCTTTATCATTCATTATTATCTTCCACATTTTTCTTTCTACAACATTATTATTACTTTTCCTGATGAACCGGTGATTGAGACATGTAATGAGGCAACGTAATATGAGGATAGAGATTCGGATGAGGAAGATGAAATACCCGAGGAAGTTGTCAGGGAGGTAGAAAACTTTGAGAATAAGTATAAGTCTAACCTGGACAAAACTAAGGCAGTAAACTTGGGGGACGTTAAGACTGTCAAGGAGACTCGCATCAATATTCACTTATCACCAAAAAAGAAAGAAGAGTACATTCGTTTCTTAAAGGAATATGAGGACATCTTCGTATGGTCATATGATGACATTACCGATTAAAGTACATCCATAGTGGATCACAAGTTGCCTACTAATCCTATGTGTCCACCGGTGAAGCAGAAGCTCGAAAAATTCAAACCAGATATGAGCTTGAAAATCGAGGAAGTTACTAAGCAGATCAAAGCCAAAGTCCTCATGGTAGTTGAATACCCAACCTGTTTAGCCAACATTATGCCAATTCTGAAGAAAGATGGGAAAGTCAGAGTATGTGTCGACTATCGAGATTTAACAGAGCAAGTTCCAAGGATGACTTTCCACTGCCAAATATACACATATGGATCGACAATTGCGCCAAGCATGAACTCCAATCCTTTGTAAATTGCTTCGTGGGTTATCATCAGATATGGATGGATGAAGAAGATGCAGAGAGAATAGCCTTTATTACACCATGGGGGGTATACTCCTACAAGAAGATGTCATTGGCACTAAAGAATGCTGGGGCTACTTACATGAGAGCCATGACAACCATCTTCCATGATATGATACACAAAGAAATAGAGGTGTATGTATACTACGTCATTATAAAATCCAAGAGGGCCGCATATTACATAGCAGACTTGAGAAAGTTCTTTGACAGTTTAAGAAGGTACAACTTAAAATTGAACCCCACAAAGTGTGCATTCGGGGTTCTCGCAGGAAAATTACTGGGATTCATTGTCACTCGATGAGGGATTGAGCTAGACCAGTCTAAAGTGAAGGCTATTTAGGAGTTACCGCCGCATAGGAGCAAAAAGGACGTGATGAGCTTCCTAGGATGTCTCAACTATATCAGTCGCTTCATAGCACAATCCACAGTTATATATAACCCATCTTCAAAATTCTAAGGAAAGATGCCGAAACAAACTGGACCGAGGATTGTCAGAAAGCTTCCAACAAAATCAAGGATTACCTGCCCACACCACCGGTCTTGCTCCCGCCAGAGCTAGGCAGACCTTTGTTGCTCTATCTATCTATATTAGATGGAGCCTTCGGATGCGTCCTGGGATAACATGACGAGACAGGGAGAAAAGAGCAATCCATATACTACCTAAGTAAGAAATTCACACCTTATAAAGCACGATAATCTCTACTAGAACGCACCTACTGTGCTTTGACCTGGATGGCCCAAAAGTTGAGGCATTACTTCTGTGCCTATAACACATACCTCATATCCAGGATGGACCCCTTGAAGTACATATTTAAGAAACCCATGCTGGATGGGAAGTTAGCCAAGTGGTAGATACTTTTAAGTGAGTTTGATATCGTCTATGTAACTCAAAAGGTGGTCAAAGGACAAGCGTTGGTAGTCCATCTTGCTGAAAATCCGTTGCGAGGAGAATACGAACCCCTAAAAATATATTTTCCTGATAGAGAGGTGTCATTCGTAGGAGAGGACATTACCGAAGCATACGACGGTTGGAGGATTTTCTTTGATGGAGCCACAAATTTCAAAGGAGTAGGCTTTGGAGCGGTTTTGGTATCAGAAATAGGTCAGCATTATCTGGTATCTGCTAAACTCATATTTCCCTGCACCAACAACATGGCAGAGTATGAAGCCTGCATACTAGAACTCAACGTGGCAATCAACATTAATATTCAGAAGCTACTGGTAATTGGTGATTCAGATTTTCTTGTGCACCAGGTACAAGAAGAGCGCGCCACCAAGAATTCCAAGATATTGACATATCTGCACCATATGCAGGAATTGAGGAAAAGGTTCAGGAAGATAGAGTTTTCACATGTTCCTAGAATTCAAAACTAGTTTGTTGATGCTTTAGCCACTTTGTCATCCATGATACAGCATCCGGATAAGAATTTCATTGATCCTATCCCAATAAGAATCCATAATCAACTGGCTTACTGCCCACATCGAGGAAGAGACGGAGGGAAATCCCAAGTTCCATGACTTCAAGGAGTATTTGGCAAAAGGAGAATACCCGGAGCATGAAAACCATACTAAAAACGCACACTCCAGAGATTGTCCAATCACTTTTTCCACAGCAGAGAAAACTTGTACAGAAGAACTCCTGATTTGGGATTGCTAAGATGTGTCAATGCAAAAAAGGCTTTTAAACTACTTGAGGAAATACATGATGGGACATGTGGCTCTTGTCTAAGAAGATACTTAGGGCCGGTTACTTTTGGATGACCATGGAGACATATTGCATCCAGTGTGTCTGCTAATGCTACCAATGTCAAGTGCATGACGATATGATAAAAGTGCCGCAAAATGTGCTCAATGCAACAAGCTCATCTTGAACATTTGCTTCCTGGGGAATGGATTTCATCGTCCCTATCGAACCCATCGCTTCAAACGGGCACAAGTTTATTCTAGTAGATATTGACTACTTCACGAAATGGGTAGAGGCTGCATCCTACAAAGCTGTAACCAAGAAAATGATTGCAGACTTTGTTAAAGATCATATTATTTGCTGATTCGGAGTTCTCGAGTCCATTATCACTGATAATGCCGCCAATCTCAACAGTGATCTAATGAAAGCCATGTGTGAAACTTTCAAAATCAAGCACAAGAAATCCACAGCGTACAGACCTCAGATGAATGAACCCATAGAAGCTACCAACAAAAACATCAAGAAGATACTAAGGAAGATGGTAGAAAATCACAAACAATGCCACGAGAAGCTACCCTTTACTTTGTTGGGATACCGCACTACAATTCGCACATCAACCAGGGCAACCCCCTACATGCTGGTTTATGGTACCGAAGCTGTCATCCCAGCTGATGTAGAGGTTCCTTCTTTAAGGATCATACATGAAGACGAACTCAGCAATAAAGAATGGATAAGAAGCCGCTACGAACAATTGTCCCTTATAGATGGAAAAAAAATGAACGCGGTATGTCACAGTCAGCTTTATCAGAACAGAATGTCTAGAGCTTTTAACAAAAGGGTCAAACCAAGGCAATTTGCACCAGGACAGCTGGGGCTAAAGAAGATCTTCCCACATCAAGATGGAGCCAAAGGAAAATTCTCTCCCAAATGGCAAGGTCCTTACACGGTTCACTGGGTGCTAACAGGAGGGGCGCTCATAAATGGTTGGAGAAATTTGGCCAAAACCAATCAATTCAGACGCAATCAAAAGATATTATGCTTAGATGTTTCACATTCATATGATGTAATTAAACTACGTTTCACCTGATTCCCGTTTAAGAGGGGATACATAGGCAGCCCTATGGGTTCGGTCATATCACAATAAAATTTCCATTTCCCCCAAAGATCAGAAATTGGGGCAAAATTTTGAGGAGGACCCTCAAAATTCTGAAGCAGGTCCAGCAGACACCAACATATACTAGACAGTCAGAAATCGGTAAAGAAACTGGGGCAGAATTTTGAGAAGGGTTCTCAAAATTCCGAAGAAGGTTCAACAAGTTTCGTTACTTGCAAATAGTCAAAGGATGATCTACCAAACTGGGGCAGAATGTTGAAGAGGACTCACAAAATTCTAACACAAGAAAGCTGCAATGTCTCTGAAATGTGTTACAGTCACTAGTCCATCTAAAATTACTTGATATTTTAATATGTTTTAAAATGACTTTATTTTATCAATAATTGCATATATTTAAAAACTCTATTTTCGTAACAGTCAAGTGTTACCTAGGGAAACTCAAACGAGGCCTCCAGAATGGAGCAGAGCAAGGCCAGCAGACAAAGGCACGAACCAACCTCCCTTACAAAACTTACAATTTTTCTTTGAGTGCAGGCACATTTGATGTAGCGATAGCATTCGCCAATATATACATGAAGAAAAATCACTATCAAATGGGCCACCAGACACTGAACATATCCCCAGCTAAGAAACATTCTACCCTTATTTGCTATTTTTTCTTCACATGGGACTAAAGCCATGTCCCGCATCCTGCATAAGACTAAGCTCTATCTCCATCAACATGAGGCTAAGCCCTGCCTCCATTCTGCATAAGGCTAAGCTTTATCTTCCATTTGTATGGGACTAAGCCCTGTCCCAAACCCTACATGAGGCTAAGACTTACCCCCAAATTTGCATAAGGCTAAGCCTTACCCCCAAATTTGCATAAGGCTAAGCTCTGCCTTCCACTTGCATGGGACTAAGCCCCGTCCCAAACCCTGCACGAGGCTAAGCCATGCCTTCATATTTGCATAAGGCTAAGCTCTGCCTTCCATTTTCATGGGACTAAGGCATGTCCCAAATCCTGCATGAGGCTAAGTCCTACCTCTATATTTGTATAAGGCTAAGCTCTGCCTTCCATTTGCATGGGACTAAAGCCCTGTCCTGCATCCTGCATGAGACTAAGCTCTGTCTCTATCTGCATGAGACTAAGTCCTGCATCCATTCTGCATAAGGCTAAGCATTGCCTTCCATTTGCATGGGACTAAGCCTTGTCCCAAACCCTGTACGAGGCTAAGACATGCCTCCATATTTGCATAAGGCTAAGCTCTGCCTTCCATCTGCATAAGACTAAGCCTTGTCCCGCATCCTGCATGAGACTAAGCTCTGTCTCCATTTACATGAGGCTAAGCCCTGCCTCCATTCTGCATAAAGAAGCACTGCTTTGGATTTGCATGAGACTAAGCCCTATCCCTCCTTGCGTAAATGTTACTTTATTCCGGTACCATCTATTTCCTCTTCTGTCGAGCTAAGTTCTGCCCTCGATTTCGCAAGACTAAGCCTTGTCTCGTCAACATCTTATTATTGCATCTCATGAGCTGAAATATCGCCAATCTGTCTAAAGGTGTCATAGTCTAAAGGTATCATCCTTATAGTTAGAAGACACCATGACATGGCCTGAGGATCTCTCAAATTTCCATATCATTATTCAAAGGTGTCATGGTTTGGAGGCACCATCTTCATGGCCTGCGAATCCCTTACTGAACAATTTATGGCGCAGGACATCATGGTCTGAGAACGTCATCCTTAACCGTCTAAAGACAACTTTCATGTTTCAAAATCGAATCTCCATCATGTTTAAATTTTCTCACAAATATATGTTCGTAACATCTCTGTATCTACAGGTGACCAGAAAAGCAACCGGTATCCTAGCAAGAGCAACCATGCTCCAGTTCCTTCAACTGTCTCAAACTTGACCATTCACCAAAACCATTCTTTCACCTATCCCAAAATTTCGTGTCCATTCTTGTAATGAATTCATTGGTATATTCTACCAATGAATCAGAAACTAGACGTGGCCTGATTCCTGTAAAAGAATGAATATGTAGGCAACTCAAAGACCAGAGTCCGACCTCTATCTTTCAAAACATCCCATTCGGTCAAAATTGGCCATCATTTATTTATCCGAAAACTCGTTCATCCTTCCCGGATAAAGAGGAGCAGATGTTGATACCCAATATTTCCCTATAATATTTTTGAAATGCATATATAACTTTAAAACTATGCCTTAGCATCGATGAGTATTTCTCCATAATTTTTTTATATTCTTAAATTAATTTATTTCAATATTTTCTTTGTATAAAATTACAAAAATTGCATTGCAGATGATTTCTAAAATATTTCTTGATTTAATATTACCATTTATGGTCTTATTAAGTTCCAATTATTTTATAAATAGGCAAATTGGCATCTTTTGGTTATAATTACAATAACTTTGCAATTTTAAAAATACTAAATAATTATTTATAAAACATTTCCAAGAATAAAAATCAATTTTGGTAATTAGCTAATTATTTTACAAATTAATTTCATTCAATTATTTTGGGTGTTTAATAAACAGCCTCTTTTATTCCAATCCTAGCCTAAATCTACTAACCCAAAACCCCCCTATATATTAAACCAAAACAAGCCCGAAGCCCTTTAGGCCCAATCCGTATTTACCTGACCCAAACCCCTTGGCCAATCCTGACCGTTGATCACTTTGATCAAACGGTCAAGATATTTCCTACCATAATTAAACCTACCTACACCCCCCAAACTCTAATCATTCTCCCACCAGACCCCATCATCACTTGTTCCCTCATCTCTCAAATGCTCTGTAACTCTAACCCTAATTCACCCTCGCCATCACTCACCTACTTCCCTCCTATGGTAGTTCTTAACCACCTTAGGCGTCTAATGTCCTCTTACTTGCTATGGTATCTCCATTTCTTGGATCTTTGAGGATATTCTCAAGGAACCAAGGCAGTTTGTTTATGCCTTGGGGTTTTCTTGCCTATTTCAGGCCATTTGACTCGACCTTGAGTAAGATGTTTCTCATTTTTTATCAGTGGACTCCTAAGTCTATGTTCTCATCTCTATTTTACTTCTAAACAACCCTAATTTTACCTTTGATCTTCTCAGATCTGTACAGATCTGAGACAAATTGAATGTAATTTACATGCTTTCTTGAAAGCTCTCTGTTTTTCAAGTGATTTTATGTTCTTCCTAAAACTAGGGTTTACTGAAACTCGTCTTCTCAAAGTTTTCCTGATTTTCAAATGTTAATCATCTGTTTTAAGTATTATTGATTGATATGTGCTAAAATTGTTTGGACCCTAATCGATTTATGCTGAAGCCTTAATTTTCTTTTATTTTACTTCGATTCTGAGTCTTTCCGTGCTACTTGTCACATCGTTTTGTCATGTGCTTTGACTTTCAAAATTTCCCCTTAATCTAATTCAATGTCTTGTAATTTTTGCCCTAGTTCATCTCTATTAGGGTTTCTGATTCAATATCTCAGCTAATTTTAGAAATTCTATTTAGCCTAGTTATCTATTAGTGGTAACAGATATTTTCCCCCGTAAATCATTACTACTTTGAATTTTGATCTACTGATTGGCTCTATCAAAACTTATGTGTTGATTCTTGATTATTTCCCTTGTTTACAACCTTAATTAGTTTTCTTGCCTTATGTGTAATTATTAACTGGTGCTGCTAGCCAAATTTTACGCTTTGATTTTTAAAACCAACTTCTAATTAATTTCGGAGATAGCTCTTGCCTTATTTAACCTAGCCCTTAATTGATTCCATATAGAATTTTCCTTAAATTAAGTAACACTAGTATGACTTTATGGCTAATTTTTTCATGCCTGACTTCACTTGATCGATTGTTTGATTATTTCTTAACTTATTAACCTTGCTCTGATTTACAAAAGGATTCCATAAGAGACTTCCTTAAATTAAGTATCATTTAAGTGATTTTGGCCCCTTAATTGAGTCATGACTGATTGACAATTGATTTCCATACCTTATGTGCATATGATTGGCTCATTACCTTATGTATCCTATTCTATTGCATACTATAAAACCCCCACTATTCTGGTTCTCGATAGACATTAGTTCATATACACACACACTCAACTATTCTCCTTGTTTGTTACTTGTGTTACTTGTGCTATTGTGGGTCTAACCAAGGCTAGATAGTAAGGCTACTTGCTCTATATTCTGCACTATTTTCCCTCAACTGGTATGTCTCTAGTTAAATTTGACACCCAAACTCTATGTGTTTCATCCCTGCATTAGTTCATTGGTTATGAATTTGGCCTACTCTCTTATTTACTTCTTTCTTCAAGCATGCCTGAAATTCTGCTCTGATCTATGTGCAACTAGTATTTTTACACTTTACATGTTTAATTTTGAACAACTTGTCTGAGTTATGCTTAGCCGTATGATCAATCCTATGGTTAATCCTGCTTGTGTGTCTATCCTCTACATCTGTGCTCCATGTTTAGCTGCATGCTATCATGGTTAATTTGTTAAGTTATAAGTAGTATATGCATATCTATCTCCTTGCACCCCATTCGTGGACCCTCAATAAGATCTCCATGTGTTCCCAATCCCCTTTTCACCCCTGTGTGCAAACATGTTTGCTAAAGTGTCTGTGAAACTGAACCTTTTATGATCTATTGACTGTCTACTGAGTTTGCTCTCCTCTAAACTATTTTCAAAATGTGTTCTTCTAAAATTGGTTTCATTCCAAGTATTTTTCTTAAAGCTGATCTATTCCAGAAGATATTCTAGTCCTAAGAATTTATCTCCACAGGGTTTCACTAAGTCTTTTCAAGCACTCTCACTTACTCTTAGTTTATTAAGTTTTGCCCCTCTAATATGTGTACTGCCTGGAGATCCTTGAGATCTCTTTGAACTTTGGCATATAAGATCTGGCTCTTCCACACTACACATAATCATTCTTTATTTGAGAAAAGTCTGGGTGTGAGCACTGCCTGGGATCCTTGAGGTCCTTAGGGAACTCTCACACACCTAGACATGAATTGGGCTATAAATATTTGGCATTTGAGACTGCTGAAGGCCTGGTACCCCAGATTTTCTTTGGGCCTGCATAAAGCTCCCTATTGTTTATCTTATATATATATGTAATTTATTCAATTCTGGTCTGTAATAATTATTTGTAAATAGATGTTGGGGTAACTAGTGAAACGGGAGGGTAGTTATATGATACAGCGGGTAATACTGGGTAGGAAACATGCTATAGGCTTTATATTCTGCAAATCTACATTAGAAGCCATGTTCTAGGATTACTATGTTTATTTGAATTCCAACCGTGTTGAACTTGTGCATTAGACATCCTGCTTTTAGGGCTTTCACGTTCACTGTTTCAGCATGTTGCATCCTCAATTCCTAAGTACTGTCACATAGACATCCTGCTATCTAACAATCTTAATAAAACTGTCATTATTGTATGCATTAGATACCATGTTCTTAGGAACTCTGTTTGAATCACGTCCATTTTGATTAAATCAGTAGTTGTCCATGAAAAGGTCTAAAAACAAGCTCACGTATATGTATCATGTCTCCAAACACAATAACAAATCGCCTATATAATCTGTATCACCTAGATTCAGCATGCCTATAGGTTTAATAACCTCAAATTGTTTAAATAGCTCCAACAACTGTGACTATGTAGAATCTCGCGCCTAGGAAAGCCTTAGGTGATTAATTTCCTGGTAAAACTGAGAACTATTTTCTGATTGTGTTCAAACTGCTTAAGTTTCACAAGCTATAAAACTAGTAGGCAAACTTGTTAGGATCCTACCACTCCCCTTGAAATAAACATGGGATATCCTGTATTTGAAACACTCACCTAGATATCATGTTCTTAGGATTGCTGAACTTCTTCAAAATAAGTTGTTTGAGACGTGTTGTTTATTTGCCTATGTATATGTGGAGGTAAACATGAGCCTCTTACTTGCTTCTTTGATTGGAAGTCCTATATGTTATTCGTTGTCACCTAGATTTTTTCTTTTTAAATTCCTTAGGTTTGTCTAGAACTACCCAGAGTTAGATGTCCTAAGCTCCTCCAGGACTATAAGGAAGGGATGGGTAACAGCATGCTTAGGAGTCGTTAATCAAATTCGCTTACATAATCGTTAAGGGGAGGGTGGCGAGTAGTAAAAGAATATGATGACCTACGCGCTAATGTCACGTGTAGCCCCTCTAGTTGAGGAGGATTACCGGGCATTGCATAGATTGATCTTGTATGCTAATTAACTTAGGACTTCACTTTCTCAATTTCTATATGTGTTTAAATTATCTAAACTTCCCTTTTCTTTACACATATGTGTGTCCAAACCTTTTTACTTTTATTATCCGAACTTCCTTGATCGTATATGCATTTAGATAGGTGAAACTACTTTATTTGCAAATGTATGCTAAGACTATTTACTTGTTTTAAGACTAATTCACATAGTTTATGTTCGGTCGGGACTCACCGTTGTGGACCGCGAGGGGTGCCTAAGACCTTCCCCTCAAGGTTATTTCGATCCCTTTCCCCAATCTCTGGTAATGCAAACTAGTTATAGGAGTTAATCACTCTAGGTTCCCTAACGCACCATAATCCATTAAGTGGCGACTCTTTAAAAACCCGATTCCACAAAGGAAACGAGTTGTTCTCCCATGAACGTCGAAACACGAACTTCTCCGCGAAGAGGAAAAAGGGGGCATGACAATAATTCCCAAAATATATTACACATATATAGTTTGAAGTGGGACATGTGATACAATTACAACATTTCTAGTTTGACTTTTCCAACACCAATATACAATCCACACTATGTCTATGGAGCCACTAACGGATACAAAAAAGTATTATGATAGTGTCGGCAACAAGGCACCGGCTATACCTCAAAACATTATACATAAGGAACAAAAGAAACAAGATCCTGAAATGAAGTGGGGCTCACCAAGTCAGATGGGAAGAGGGTGTATCGCTAACACTGATCAATGTCGCTTGTTGTGGATCAACCTGCATCCATTAAAAGTAGAGCACCCCCGGCAAAGAGGACGATAGTATATATGAAATAGTACTAGTATATCAGGCTAAACACCCTCTCAATAGAACGAGTAATAATACAATGAGAAAGAACACAAAATCAATGAGTGCCTCAAATAGTATAACAATGTCAAGTTAAGAGGAAGATAAATTTCAAGTAAATAACAATGTTTTAGGTTGGGAGATATTTAGTATCGATATACCACCGTGTTTTTAGCATGGAGTCCAATCATGGCACAATCGTCTAAGCCATCTTACCCAAATACATCCCATCACAACATTACCATGTGCATGGCATAGCGTCTGATCTCAGCCCGACCGACTAAGCCATCTCACCATAATGTCGTGTGGGTCGACATCACTTTCCGCTAGAAATCATCTCATCTCAATTAAGGGGAATAATCTCAACACATAAATCTCATCCCATTTAAGGATCATAATCTCATCACATCAATATGGGAATTTTACCCCTCAATCATTCATACACCTGCATGTGTGTCGACGCCCCCTTTTTCCCCCTTCTAAAAGAAAGGAATCGGGTTTACGACATTATGGACAAAAAAACTCTTATTCCCTTTTGAGGAATCGGGTTATAGACTTTGAAGAGTCGCCACCTAATGATTATAGTGCATTAGGACACTTCAAAGAGAAATAAGAAGATTTGAAAGAAAACCAGAGTTTGGGTAAGGGCTTGAGATTATCTCGAGGGAAAGGTGTTAGGCATCCCTCAAGATCCACTAATGTGTTTCCCGTCCATGCTTAATTGTGACTTTAAATGAGTAGAAGAAAACAAGTAAGGTTTACACATAATAGTTATAAATAAGTATTAAACTTTGAAAAGAAAAGGGAAGAATAGACAGTCTTTAGAAAAGGAGTTGATGCAAAGAAATGAAAGCACTTAAGGAAAAGAAAATAAAAGAAAGGAGGTCCTAGGTTTAAATACAATATGGATCACATCAATGCAATACCCAACAATCACTCCTTAAAAGAAGGGTCGCATGAGATTTTAGCGCACCGGTCATCATATCCATATTCTACCCTCCCCACCCCGTTAAGGTATTTAAATGTGATTAGTCTCGTTACTTATTGCATGCTATTACCCGTCCCAACCTATCAGTCTCGGGGTATTAGGAATTCTAATCCTAAAGGGGAGGAAAGGGGTAGGGGCATATATGGGTTTAAAAGGACAAAATACTAGTGGCGACAACCAAAACAAATAGCAAATAATAGGGAGTTGACAAACAATAATATAAGGCTCACGTAAGACCCCTTAAATCATACAAAACATGGTTTAGCATGCCTTGCACATACCGATTTGGTCTTTAAATTAAATTTAACAGCAGACGAACTAGTTTAACACATAGAGTTGGATAAAAAGTCTGCATTAGGCAACCCGGATCCAATTGTCAGAAATTGAGGTATTTTAAGTGAGTCATTTAGAAAAGGCACCATTTTCAGAAAAGGACCTAATGCAGAAGAGTTTAAAACAGAAGATTGAAAATTGCAGAAGTTCAGAGATGAATTCGAGAATTAACAGACTGATTTGATTAAGACACAGGAGAACTGTAAAAAGAGTTTTAAGAAAAGGTGCAAATATTTAAAAAGAAAGAGTTGAAAATCTGTTTTGAAAGATAGCTTCAAGAGATGGATAGAAATTTAGGAAGAAGGTTTAAAGGCATTATTTTAGAAGAAAGATGCAAGTTTGGAAAAAACTTGAGATCATTATAGATTTATAAGAGTTTTAAAGCAGGCGGGTTTGGAAGAGTGGTACTAAAAACTTTTTATTAAGACGTTTAAAGGCCAGTTAACAGGGTTGTTATTACTTAAACACAGATTAGGCGAGTTTAGACTCCTATAGGCATGATATCTATATCTTGATTTTTTTAAGACTTGTTACTATTATTGAACTGGTAAATGAATGAGTATTCGAATACCCTACCATTTGCCTAACGTTTATGCATTTCCTATAGGCATGATCTCTATATGCAACTTGTTACATGGATATTAAGTCTTATAGGCAGGATTTCTAATGATTTGCAATATGGCTGAATATTAAATCTTATAGGCATAGCATCTAGATGATCGATTTAAAAC
>MU787988.1:83315-101934 GCA_026770625.1 Nicotiana glauca | reverse complement strand
AAGAAGAAAAGTGAAAAGAAAAGAAGAAAAGGAAAAAGAAAGAAAAAGAAAAGAAAAGGAGAAAAAAAAGAAAAAAAAAAAGAAAAAAAGAAAAGAAAAGAAAAAAAAAAGAAAGAAAAGAAAAGAAAGAAAAGAAAAGAAGAAAAGAAAGAATAAGAATGGAAGAAAGGAAACATCGCAACAATGAAGCGATTTGGTACCTGAACTACGTTTGACTTGATCCCGAAAGGGTACGTAGGCAGCCTCACTGAGGTTCAGTCACAACCAAGAAAAGTCCAAGAATCCCCAAGAATGAAACTGGGGCAGAAGTTATGTTTGTTGTGAAAGATATGATTCCGAAAGTTGTAATTTTTGAACCCACGTTGAAATACTTTGAGCCTTTATACCCTTCTTTCTAAAACAATCCAAAAGCCACATTACGGTCCAAAGAAAGACCTTCTGATCAATTTTAAGAAATGTCAATACAAGAAGGTAAGGTGATTCATGTTGTGGACAACACTCTGGTACCAGAAGATGGGAAAATTGAAAATGAGAGAGTCTTATTGGTGAAAACCCTCACGGGCACCGTAAGGCGACGTGAGTTGAGAGAAATAAAATGAGAGAGTCTTATTGGTAAAAACTCTTACGGGCACCGTAAGGCGATGCGAGTTGAGAAATATTAAAATGAAAGAGTCTTATTGGTGAAAACCCTCACGGGCACCATAGGGAGAAAAGTGAGTTTTCAGATTGAGCAAATGAAGAAGGAATGTGGTTGAAAGGTGTTTGAAACATGGCAAAACAAGCGAGGTTTGGGTTCTGGTGCAAGTCAGACTGTGAAAGTATGGAACAACAAATATGGTAATTGACAATTGATTGGACAGACTAGGCTAGTTAATCCAAAATGCATGGCACGATCAATGGAATCAGCCTTTTTCACTCAGATAAGTTCTATTCTCTTTCTCCTTTCAGAGTCTTTCTATCCTCAAAAACTTCGAGGTCATTGCATTTCATTTTTCTTGAAATCTGTCTATAAGACATTTCAGTCAAAGCTAACTACCAGCTTCCCAGTTGTGTGGCACAATGAGATCAGGACATATTAAAGGAAAGTAAAACACGAAGGACTAATGTAAATCCCATCAAAAGGGTAATCAGATAATTGAATAGAGAAGCAAAGTTTCACAAAAGGGAACGGAAACACCAAGACAGTAGCATGAAGTAATACATTTGGGTCATCAGGACCAGAGGATTTGAAAGTTAGCCGGGAAGCCAGGACCAATCAGAGCAAGTCCAAAGAAACAAGTCAGAGCAAAGTCGGAAGCGGGAGCATGGCCAACAAGAATGTTAGCAGCTAACCACCATTTTTATATTAACAAATCTTTCTTTGATTAAAACAGGGGCAGAAAGAATTTTTCTTTGTAAGCAGGAGCTCACCTGGATAACAAGGGAATACGTTAAAAAGTTAACAAACAGGAGCCCACCTGATAACAAGGGAATAATTTCCAAAGTTAGCAAGCAGGAGCCCACCTAGAGAACAAGGGAATACATTCCAAGCACAACAGTCAGGCACCCACCTGAAGAACAAGGGAAGTATAATGCAACTCTTATATTTCAAGTTAACATTCAGTAACATAACGCGCCCAGTTATCAAACTGGGGCAGAAAAATTTTCCTCGTTTTGTATGTTTGTTGCAAGCAGGAGCCCACCTGAAGAACAAAGGGAATATCTTTTTCAAACTCATCTAGCAGGAGCCCACCTGAAGAATAAAGGGAATATCTTTTCAAACGCAGCAAGCAGGAGCCCACCTGAAGAACAAAAGGAATATCTTTTCTAATACAACAAGCAGGCACCCACCTGGAAAATAAGGAAAGTACAATCCAAATTCTAGCTTTTATTTTTAATATCTGATAACACAATAGGCCCAGTCACCATACTGGGGCAAAAATTTTCTTTGTTTGTCTATTTTGTCGTAAGCAGGAGCCCACCTGGAGAACAAAGGAATACATTTTCGAACAATGCAAGCAGGAGCCCACCTGGAGAACAAGGGAATACTTTCTCAAAGCAAACGCAATCAAGAGCCCACCTGGAGAATAAGGGAATACTTTTCAAGCACCGCAAGCAGGAGTCCACCTGGAGAACAAGGGAATACCTTTTCAAGTAATCGCAAGCAGGAGTCCACCTGAAGAATGGACACATATTTCAAATTATAGTAGTCAATTAACATCAGGAGGAATGGCAAAACATAGCCAAGGCAACAGCAAGAATTCCGTCGGAAGAACACAAGATACAAGTTCAAGGCAACACAAGATACAAGTTCAAGGCAACACAAGAGCAAGTTGAAGGCATAGATAGGATTTCTTGTAACTCATAGAGCATAGCTTAGGCTAGCTTATTTTTATGGTGTAATAAGGAGGTCAGCGAGCAGTAACAACAGCAACAGCAGTGAAATCACAGCTTCCGGTAGTCCCAGCTACCAAACACTCCAGAACTACACTGACCTGATTCCTGTTTAGCCCAGAATATGTAGGCAACCTCTGAAGCAGGGTGCGGTCAAAATCTTTCAAAAATGCTTCACACGGAATATGTGAATGGGCAAAACTCCCTCATTACCGCTCACTTGTCTTTGCACGAAAAATCTTCATGTTTCCGGGCAAAGAGGGGCAGTTGTGAGCACGTGATTTTTGCCCTAAGCAAATTATTCCTAAAATAAAAACAAAATAATTTTTCTTTATTTTTACAATTTTTGTTGGTATTTGTTGCACTTTTGTGTTAATTAGTTGCATAATAACTCATAAAAAATAATTCAAAATATGCATTTACATTAGGAATTTAATTTCATATTTTAGTATTAAGTGGGTATTAATTCATTTTAAAATAATTTAAATAAAATCACAAAAAATAGTTCATTTTAGCATTTTAATTAGAAATTATTACAAAATAGTTATTAATTGATTTTAGGTTTTAATTAGTTGGATTAGTTTAATTTTTCAATTTTATAAATTTTAAAAAATGATATAAATTTGGAAAATAGAAAAATAAAAGTACCAAATTGAAAACAAAACACAAAATGAGATGGATTGTTAAAGAACTTGGGTTAATTACCCCAAGCGCAAGCAAAATACCCACGCCCACGCCCAAATACTTCCCTGCCCGGTCTGCCCCCCCATATAACCAAACGACACCGTTTAGAGGCGTTTTAATCTCAGCCCTTGATCCCTGCTGATCTAACGGCCATGGCTTGATCTCCTTAATAAATGAAACGACATCGTTTAAGTACCCGTCCAATCTGAGCCGTTCAAATAGAAGCATCCGGCGGTTGTAGTTAATTAATACACTTTTAATATACTGATACAAAATCTAAACCCTAAAACATTTTTATTTTTCTTCATCTTCTTCCTTCCTTAGCCGCCACCATATCCCCTGTCAACCCGCCGGAACCCTACCGGCGGGAAACGCCACCTACACCAATAGCCTTCAAATTTACACCAGAGAACCACCATAAGCCCCTGATTCCAACCCTCTATCTCTTTTCCTTCAAATATCGCCCCATCAGCTGGAATATTGAAAGTTGTCTCGCCGGAACCCTAACTCCGGCGAACAACACTTCATCCAACCCAACTCAAATTAACACTGTATCATCTTCTGGCTTTTCTCTACCCTACTCTGAAAGTCTTGAACCCCAAATCCAACTAGAACACCTCGAATATAAGTCTGAAAATTTTCTGTTGAGACAAAGCTTCACAAAAAATGCCACAAGACGCACCTCCGTTGTTCTTAAAGATTTTTATGCCTAAAAGACCGTCCAGTGGTTAAAAAAGCTAAGTTTTTTTTCTTTTATTTCTTGCATGTGATTATTTTATGTTTTTAATTATTTCTTGATTGTTATTAGTTTAACTAGGGTTACTTAATTTCTGTTAAAATATATATATATATAGTATTTTAGGTTTAATTATTTTCTGTTAGTTGTCTTCTGTCTTTAAAGTAGTATTTTAAATTTTAAAAAAATCAAAATTTGATATAGTTAAGTGTATATATTTTTTTTCATTAAATTGTTGTTATTAAATAGTTGAGAGATATTAGCAGTGAATTAGATTTTGTTTCTAAAATTGATCGTAGTTGATTTTGATAATTATTAGTGTTTTTGATAATTAGTTTGAGTACTTTTAGATTAATTGACAGTAATTAGTATGATTGGTTATAGCTGTTGAGTTTCTAATTGTTAGTTAATTAGATTTGTTAATTTTGATTAATTTTTGATAATTAGGTTGTTAAAATTGACAATTAAAATGCCGGCAGTTCAGGGGTAAAAGGGTTGAAGGGCAGTAGGGTAATTAGTAAATTCAACTAAGTCTCAGGAGTATTTTGGGTACATTAAAAAGGGTTAGTAGTAATTAACAAAAGGAAGGGGAGGTATTTTGGGTATAGGAAAAGGGTAATTGGGTAGATTTTAAATTGAAGTGAGGGTAGATAGGAAATTACACTAGGTTAGAAGGTTCTAGATTGGGGAATTAGTATAAATCTTAATAAATAAGGGTAGCTAATTGAAATTACAAGTTAAAAATAAGGGTAAAACTTAAATAAAAGAGGGACTAATAGATATCTGAAATTTAAAATTCCCTCCAAATCTAACTCTATAAATATGCATTGAAATGCCTCATTTTACAAGTTGTGAAATCTGAAATTTCTCCCAAAAGCAATCTGCCATTCTTAGATATAAATTTGAAATTTACCATTCCAAAAACCCAAAAAATATTAGAATTAGTAAAAAAATCCAAAAGTGCTACTGTTTCATTGATTTGCTGCTTAGATCTGAAGCTGTGTAGTGATTCTCTCCTGTTCTAATGTTTGAAAGTGTGAAAAATTGTAACTAGACTATCGAGTCTGTTTCTTCTGGTGTAATTTTGCTGCTGTGGTTTAATTCTGGATTTTGAGAAGCTGTGATTGGCCTGTTCGTTGTTGCTGTTTAAAATCTGCTGATTGATCCTTTCATTTTCTCCATCTCATTCTATTTCCAGGTACTTCTTCAATTTTCACATTGATGAAGCTGTAGGAAAAGAGTTGAAGTATTATATGTAATTGTTTGATTCTTCTGGAAAATGTACACTGTTTATTGTGTTCATTAGTAGAATTGTAGCTGATTGTATAATGTATAAATAGGACTTTTGAACTGTATATTCATAATACAGTGCACTTGCTTATTTGAACAATAGTTAAGAGTTTTGCTATTCGAATTCAGTGTTAATTTCTTGTAGATTCTGTACGAGAGATTGGTATTGAGTTAATTCTGTTAATTTTACCTTGATAGCTGAGTATTGTAATTGATTTGGATTTTTGGACTGTTAAAATTAGTGTTAGTGAGTTGTGTAATACAATTGTTTAATATAGTACAGCCTATTTCATTTAGAATTTGAATGTTATGTGAAAGGACATTGAATTGTAGCTAGATCGAGGTCCTAAAGAATCTGACAATGATAAGGTGCAAACATTAGTGCTGGAATCACGCTTTAATATTAGTTTTAGTTAGTTTAATAGTCTATAAATTCGTACACAAAAGCTGTATCTATTTCTTTATATCAATAGTTTGTAAACTTACAAATCTTTATAATGAATCACATATTTGTTTTCTTATAATTACAATTTTATTACTGGATTCTACAATGTCACTGGATCATATGTTTTATCAATTCTCTGTGTGAATAAATGAAGTGTTGGTATCCAAACCAACGTAAGCAGTTAAGCTAAAAGATTTGGTTAAAGTAACTTTAGGCAGTTAAACTTAACGTAGGCGGTTAAACATTTGGTTAATAACTGGGCCAAATTAAAGGCCCAAACATGTTATTGAACTTAAATGAGAATTAAAGGTTCCAAATGTGGTAATGCTTTAAAAGTAATAATTAGGAATATGAAAAACTAATCTATAAATACAAAATTGGATCTTGAGTTAGGTAGCGGGTTCAAGCTAAAAGGTTTTATCCTTTTGTTTGAATTCGGACTTGAATTCGAGATTTGAATTTATATTCGTAAATTTGTCGACCATTAGAGACAAAAATTAGACAATTTAGATACTTTAGTTTGGCCTTAATAAATATAAATGAGATGAACCTCGCCAAATCAAATATACAATTGTGGGGCCCTCATTAATTACTTAATAAAAAATACTTAAAAATTCAGGACGGGCCGTTTAGCAAATTTCACGGCCTTCCCAAAAGATAACAACGCGTTAGTCACTTTAGACGCGATTTTAATAAAATTACATTCCTAAATACGGGTGTGCATTTCATGCGACCCAAATCCAAATCCAAAACGTTGAATAGGAATGTGTCGAGGATCCGGGTGCATTTCATGTGACATGATCCAAAAATACGTTCTTAATCGACGTTCACTTTCTGAATAAAATAACTAAAGCGGTAAATAATTCTAAAATTGCACAATAGGATAACATGTATAAAAAATCAAAATTTAGCCAAATATAGCAGTTGAGGGACCGTGCTAGAACCACGGAACTCGGGAGTGCCTAACACCTTCTCCCGGGTTAACAGAATTCCTTACCAGAATTTCTTGTTCGCGACTGTTAAACAGAGTCAAACCTTTTCCTCGATTCGGGATTCAAACCGGTGACTTGGGACACCATAAATTTCCCAAGTGGCGATTCTGAATCTTTTAATAAACGAATCCCGTTTTGATTGTCCTTTAACTGAAAAAACTCCTTTTTATTATATCCCTCCCGGGGTGTGGTAGCGGAAAAAGAAGGTGTGACAACTAATATAAAATAAAAAAAATTAGATAACACTGGCTTATTATTTCTTATACTAATCGAATTTCCTCACAATCAGATAATAGGGGAGGGACTTAGGAATTTAGACCCATCATACCTTCTAATTTGTTATTGCAAAATTTGAGAAATCTCGTCGTTGCTACTATTTTTGTGCTGTTGCAGACGGCTATGAAACTAAGGTCCATGATATGCTTTTGTCGACAACTACTATAATAACCTTAGCAATGATTACAAAATCCATACATTCAAGTCACTGGAATGCCATTAACCTTTACATGCAATATTTCATTGTACTTTTTTTCTCAATATAAAAAATATCTTTATTGGGGCAAATATTTGACACACCGATCGCTTTTCAATCAACTTATTGGACACTTGTTTGTCAAGTGAAATTAGAAACTGTCTGAATACTTCATTTACATCTGGTAATAATCGAGAACTTCAAAAGTGAATGTAAGATAATTATAGTGTAGAAAATAATATTGATCTAATCTAAAAAGAAGATAGATTTAATTTGAATGGTTGTGACTATTGATAAAAGAGTACAAAACATTGCTACTTGGGGCGTTGAATTTTTTAATTTAAAGGTAAGGTAGTTAAGTTTTAAGAAGGGTATTTTAGTAATTCATCTTTTAGGATAACAGCTTTCCACTTTTATAATAATATATTATTCATCTTTCGTTATCTAGATATCTTACTACAACTAATTTTCACCACCTAAATCTACCATGTCGTGATGGTGCCTAACGTGAAACTAGGCAAGTCGACTCTTTTACCAAAACAATCCAATATTTCAAAACAAAGACTTCTTTAAGCTATTTAACAAAACAAGAACTTCATAAGATAAATTTGAATAAAAAAATACGGAATGAAAAGCTCGACATTGGGGTGTCACAAGTCATGAGCATCTACTAAGGACTATCCAATAAACATAAGAATAATACAGTCTGGAAATCACTAATAATATCTAAAGGAAGATAGGAGGGAGAAGAGCAAGGCTGCGATCACCGTGCAGCTAACTTGCTAACCCAACAAATCCGCGACGGATGAAAATTAATGCTGGCTTGCATGTCCAACAACCCCTGGATCTGCTCACAAGGTGCAGGGAGTAATGTGAGTACGCCAACTCAGTAAGTAAAAGATAAATAAAGACTGAGCAGTAGAAATGCATAAAATCAACATCATAAAATCTCAATAAGTACAACATGCTTTCAAATCAGTATATGAGTCAAACCATCTCGTTTAAAATTCAGTTTTAGGTAAAAATCATTTGAAAATGCTTTTCACCAGTTTCGACAGAGGCTCAATGCAATTTAGAGTAAAAGTGATGAAAATCATAAACAGCTCCTCGGGCAAACATAGTACGTATACAGCCCCTCGGGCAACATGAAACATAAATCACCCATCGGGCATAACATCACTCAGAATCAACCTCACGGGAAAACCTCATAGTCACTCGTAAACAGCCCCTCGGGCATAACATCATATCACTCATTCAGGGTACCCGCGCTCACTAGGGGTGTGTAGACTTCGGAGAGGCTCCTACACCCCAGGCGCTATAACAAGCCACCTCGTGGCATAAATCAATCAGGCCCTCGGCCTCTCATAATCATAAATTAGTAACAATATGCTGCGGAACCCGATCTCATAATATCCTCACAAAAATAGGCCCCTGGCCTCACTCAATCAAAAACCTCTCAATCCACTCGGGCTATCAATAAAAACATGGTACTCAACCTAAAATATTATTTTATGCATCAAAATTGAGTAATAAAGACTTAGTTATGAAATCAGTAAACACAACATGACCGAGTATAGATCTTAAATCAAAACAATGAGGAAATAATTAAAAAAAAAGGCACCTAAGGGCCAACAGTTCTAGCACGAGGCTCAAATATGGCATTCAGCCCAATTTATAGAAATTCTTTCTAAAACGCAAAAGTATTATATAGTTTTCCTTCAAATATGCAACTTAATAGTTGCTACGGGACATATCAAGTCACAATCCCTAAAGGTGAACGCCTACACGCCCGTCACCTGGAATCTGTGTCACCTCAAAGTAGTAAAATAATGTGCAATTTGGGGTTTCATACACTTAGGACAAGATTTATAATCATTACTTACCTCAAACCGGTCAAATCCCTCTTTGCGACGCCCTTGCCTCTTGAATCGGCCTCAGAAAGTTCCGAGTCTGACCAAAAGCAATACAATGCAATCAATATAGGCCAATGAACCAATTTCATATGAAAAATTATCAATTTAGACCAAAAATCCGAAATTCACCCAAACCCGACCCCCGGGACCACGTCTCTGAATCCAACAAAAGCCACAAAACTAGAAACTCCTTTTACTCACGAGTCTATGCATATCAAAATCATCAAAATCCGACATCAAGTGGTTCCTCAAATCCTCAAATTAAAACTCTCCAATTTTCAAGCCCTAACCCCTCAATTTCATCCCGAATTTCTACTAGTTTTATCCTTAAACAACTGAAAATTACCATAATCACAAGTATTAAGCTCAAATAACTTACCTCAATGAGTATCTCCTTGATTCCCTCTTCAAAACCCTCCAAAAAGCTCCAAGTCAGAATAAAAATGGTGGAAACAACTCAAATTTCGCGAAGGGTCCAATTTATACCTTCTGCATTTTCGCACATGTGGCCCCTTTTCTCGCACCTGCGCAACCGCTTATGCGGTCCAAGGAACCGCACCTGCGGTTTTCACTTAGAATTCCAAGACTGCATCTGCGCCCTAGGACCACACTTGTGGGCCGGCAGATGCGTCAAACCCACTACATCTGCGGTTCTTCTCTTGGCCCTCAAATTCCACATCTGCAGCTTCCCTACCGCATCTGCGACCTCGCACCTGCGGTCCCCAATCCGCATGTGCGGTTATGACAGCTAAACAAAATCTTCAGCATTTCCTCAAATTCCATCCTTGATCCGTCAACCATCCGAAATCAACCCGAGACCCTCGAGACCTCTACCAAACATTCCAACAAGTCATATATCAACATTCAAACTCAGTCGAACCTTCGGAACACCCAAAACAACATCGAAACACCAAATCACCCTCGGATTCAAGCCTAAGAACTTCTAAACTTCCGAATTCTGCAAACGATGCCAAAACCTATCAAACCTTGTCCGAATGACCTCAAATTTTGTACATATGTCACAAATGACACTACGGACTTACTCCAATCTCTGAAATTTCATTCCAATTTCACCAATTCAAGCCTTATTCTACCACGGGCCTCCAAATCATATTCCAGACGTGCTCCCAAGGCAAAAATCACCTAACGGAGCTAACCGAACCATCAGAATTCTCATCCGAGATCATTTACACATAAGTCAACATCCAATTGACTTTTTCAACTTAAACTTCTAAATAGGAGACTAAGTGTCTCATTACACACCGAAACCACTTTGGACTCGAACCAACCAACACGATACGATGAAATTCCGCTGAGGAACTCATAAAGAAGCAGGAAATGGAGAAAACAGGGCTATAAATCACGAAACGACCGGTCGGATCGTTACACTAATTAAAAGCACCAAAAATATTTGTTGACATCAAACTCATAATATGATTACAAAAATAAAGTAAAATATTTATTTTTTTAACTTTGATTAACTAATGATTGAGAAATGTTAATTTTATTTATACGTATAATCAAGGGTATTGGGAGGGTTTAATAATATAAGTTAATAGTACTAACTCACTACTAGGGGTGGCCATCTGTCGGTTCTATTCGGTTTTGAACATTATCGGTTTTGTCTATCGGTTATCGGTTTACAAATATTATAACCCGATAACCAAACTTATAAGATATTGGTTATCGGTTATCGGTTAATCGGTTCGGTTATCGGTTTAACCGATAAGATAAAACAACTAAAAAATTTTGCAATATATAAAACAAAGAAACCAAATTGCCAGAACGTGTAAACTGTAATCTGCCAACTTTTGTTATTTCTTAACAAAAGCACGCTCCCACTTCTGTGCAGTATCTACTGATACACACCATAGATCAACACCATATAGCACAAAATCACCTATGTTAACTCAAATTGATATATATTACTGGGTAATGTGAAGGTTAGCAAAAATCAAAACAATTAACAAGACGCACCAAAAATTACACGATGCAATTGACGAGTGAGGGAGTAGGCCGTCGTGACTGGCGAAGAACTGGTCAGGCACTGGCGTCTGGCGTCTGGCGAAGAACTGGTGGTGAGTCTTGTGTCTTGACTCTTGGGGGCTGCGGCGGAAACAAGAATGAGAGCTGAGAGACAGACGACTGAAGAGTGAAGAGAGAATTAGGAAAATAAAACCCTAGTATATACTTAAGGGTAAATTAGTAAATTACTTCATTCTTATTGGGTTATCGATTTTTACCCAATAACAAAAATGCAAACCGAGCCCGAACCGATAACCCAATAAAAAAAAAATTAACCCGTTACCGAACCGTTAACCCAATAACCCAATGCTGATAACCCAATAAAGAATTAACTGTTCGGGTTATCGGTTTTACCCAATATATGCCCACCCCTACTCGCTACAACAAAAATAATTTTTGCGGTAATGTATACCGTTTTATTTAGTTGGCAATAATAATTGTTGCTAAAATCTTTACTGTGTTTAATTATTTACTGTTGTATCTAACATCGCTAAAGGTTTTAGTTGCATTCTATTAAGTGGCATTAAAATTTTAATTATTACTGACGACTTTTACCAATAATTATTTAACGGCAATTACAATGCCTTTGAAGCTGTCTAAGGCCCAGTCTGGCCATGGATTTTGCCAAAATAAATTTGGAATTTATTTTCAAAACTCATATTTGGCCATAAATTTTGCCCATATTTTGGCCAAATCCCAAATTTCAAATTTCAAATCCCAAAATCAGCTGATTTTGGGTCAAAATCCCAAAACTTGAGAATTATATACATATTTTTTCAAAATAAAATTGGAAAATATGTTTTGAAAACGTATGTCCAAACATATTTTCATTTTCAAACCAAACTTCACACAAATCAGATTTTTCAAAATAAATTTAGGATTTACGTCCAAACGCTAGCTAAGAAATGTGCTACCTCATAAGTCATACCTTTAACGGCATCTCTTGGCATCTCTTGTTGCCACTAAAAGACCAATTAATTGTTGGTAAAGAGGAACTCCTTTCCCATCAATTTTAATGGCAACTGAACTACACTCAGATTTGCCCTTTTTATGTCCTTAGCCTTCATTATAGTCAACAATGATTCATTTTATACCCAAAAAAATTGTAATAAGCACACTAACATCATAATCATTCTATACTCGTTAAATTCACAACAAACTACTAAGGCCTCGTTTGGTCATGAATTTTGCCAAGATAAATTTGGAATTTATTTTCAAAACTCATCTTTGGCTATAAATTTTTCCCATATTTTAGCCAAATCCCAAATTTCAAGTCCATTTTGGGCCAAAATCCCAAAACTTGGGAATTATATACATGTTTTTCCAAAATAAAGTTGGAAAATATGTTTTGAAAAAGTATATCCAAACACATTTTCATCTTTCAATCAAACTTCACCCAAATCAAAATTTTCAAAATAAATTTGAAATCTATGACCAAACACTAATCCATTATTTCAAAATGTCAACAGCATAAGAGAAAATAAAACCATTTGATTCCAATATCATTTTAAGTGTAACAAGTATAGACTTTCATACGCTAGATATTTAACATCATAATGTATTATGACCTGAAATAATAATAAAATTAATATTAACGCCTTTTTTTAAAAAAAAGATTCTAGCATACAGCCATATATCTAACAAGAAAAGTCACGAAACATAAAAGGAAAAAAAAATGAGAAATATTGGAACTAAAAGGACAATTAACTGGCTCATCAGCCAGCATCCCATAGATAGGCAAATATAATTCATAGATATATCATATAAGTAACTCATTATAATACATAATTAGATGCAAATTTTAGTTTAAGCTATTAAAATTAATACTTTAATTAATAATAAAATAATTAGTCGATAATATACTTAAAAAATATTGATTTTCGCTATTAAAGTAAAACCTAAGTTCATTCAAAATAATTAACTCATCATACACTAGTAATAAATTGTTTAATATGACAAATTAACATCTAAGTCAATCTTAAAGTGATGAAAGATATAGGCAAATAATTGTAATTCATAAGTAGATGTATCATATAGGTGTCTCATTGTAATTCATAATCACATGAAACATATATGTAGGTAACTATAATTTATAACTGGATATATTATATAAGTGTTTCATTATTGTAATTCAAGTAACGAGGCATGAAGGGTTGGACGAGAGTAGCTAAAGATAAAATGTACTATTTTAACTAACTTAACATCTTTTTTCTTTTTTTATTACTGTCAGTTAAATTGATATTTGTTGAGTTATATCTCGTGTTTACATTTTATATTTTATTTGCGGTAGAATTTACAAACTAGATCGATTTTGAGATGCACACAAGAACAAGTAAAGCAATTATACTTATAAAAAATATCCTTGGAGATACATCGCCTTGACCATGGGAGTGCATCACCCACCAGGAACAAGTAGAGCAGCCCATAAAAATTTCCACGGAGATGCATCACCATAACTTGGGGATGCATCACAGATCACTAAAGCAACCAGTAAAACTGCCCTTGGAGATGCATCACTATAACTAGGGGCTACATCATTTTAACTAGGAGATGCATCACCTAACGGCAACAAGTAGAGCAACCAATAAAAAACACAAATAGGGATGAATCACCATAACAAGGGGATGCATCACCTTAACTGTGGGATGCATACACTAAACATACATATGATCCGTTTTGTTTTATAATATAGTGTAATCCACTGTATGGTTGTAATGATCTCATCGGTCGTTTTGCTTTATAAATTCCCAATTTTCTATTTAAGATTTTTTGTATGTACTTTTATTGTTTTATAACTTACAAGGATGGTTGGTTTAGTTTTGGAAGGGTTCAGATTGAATTCGGAACACTTAGTTCCATAATAGTGGCCTAAGGTGACCAAGTTTGACTTGAGTCAATACTTTGAGTAAACAACCTCTGAATCAAGATTTGAAGGTTCTAATAGGTTCGCATGATAATTTTAGACTTGGGAGTATGTTCGAATCGAGTTTCGGGTGGACCAAGAGCGTTTCACGACTTATTGTTGAAAGTTGACATCTAGAAGATTTTAGAGTTTTCTAAATTTGATTTGAAGTAGGATTCGGTGCTATCGATATGCGTTTGAGATTTCGAGCCTTGGAATATATTTGTATTGTGATTTATGATTTGTGCATAAAAATTTGGCATCATTCTGAGAGTTCTAAGTATGGTTCATCGCATTCAGAGTTGGTTGAAATGAGTTTGAAGTTTAGAAGTCGATTAATTAGGTTTTAATATGCGATTCTTGATTCCGATGTTATTTTACGTGTTTTGAGACTTCAAGTAGGTCTGTGTCTTAGACGGGTTCCCGGGTGGCTTGGGTGAGTATCAGATCACCCAGAGCATAGTTGAAGTTGGTTGAAATTGCTGGTGTGTTGGTGTGCCGGTGTGCTTCGTGATCATGAAGGTTGTCCTGGGATCGCGAAGAAGGCTGGAGAGGAATTTGGGATTTTACCCTTCGCGAACGTGAAGAGGTCCTCGCAAACACGATGGAGGATTTAATCCTTCTTCGCGAATGCATAGACATCTTCACAAACGCAAAGAAGGTTGAGGTTGAGTTGCGCTGGAAGGATGTTGGCCTTCGCGAACGCGACTGGAGGATCGCGGACACGAAATGCTCGGGTATCACGACCCAAAAACCACTAGTCATGATTGCACCTAACTCGATCCCCTACATAAGCCAACTAACAGAAAATACAATCCAAAAGAGACTATAGGAAAATAGTAAAGAATTATCTGAATATTTACAAATTGACCTAAGAACTGGTAGTATGAACCCCGAGCTTCTAAGACTTGGAATTTGCAAAACTGATACAAATAATTAAATATGTTGTTTGAAAGTTACATAAACAGATTACAAAACCTAAGCTACCAAGGATAAATGGCAGGTGTATCTTGGATGCACGAACATCTTCAGAGTCAGCGCCCGACATCACCAGCAGCTCTACTCCAAAAATATGTACTCAACGTAGAGAAGTCTAGTATCAGTACAGCCGACCCCATGTACTGGTAAGTATCTTGTCTAACATCGTCGAAGTAGTGACGAGGATTTTTAGTTAGAAGATTCTTACTGATAAACCTGCACTGTGAATCAACAATAGAACAATACCGCAATATAATAGAGAAGAACACATGAAACGGATACACAAAAACAATGACCGAATGTCAACAGAGATCACTATTTGGCATTTTCAAATACCTCGACCAATCCTTCCCTTAGAATGAAACCAATAACTGAGAATAATCAATTTTTTTTAACTTTCATAGCATGAGGAATGTACTCAGATATCAGGTCAATTGCACAACAACACCCTTCGTGTTTTATCTCATTCTCACGTAATATATGTATAATAGAACCAACTAGATGACCAAAATACCGATAACAGAAACCACAAGGTAGGAAATATGCAAGTAGCAATAATGAACAAGGATAACTAAATGGACAACAGTAAAAGACTAGCCGGAAAGCATGTGAGTGACGATAGTAATTGGAAACAAGGTATATCAACTTCAACTGACTAGCATGATGGAGGCCTAAGTACAAATATACCAAACTAGAAGGAAACACATGATCTTTACAAGTTAACAAGTAGAGGCATGAATGACTAGCATGGTGGAAGGCTTGTACCAAAGTGCAACAGAATAGATTGTAATTATAAAAGCGGGAAAATAGGCATGATATTTACAAGTTTAACAAGCAGAAGATATGAGCGACAAAGCAACAACTAATATAGAGATAAATGACCGAACAATAGAAACAAGTCACATAAGATATGAGATTGCGACAATAATAGCTAAAGGTAAAGACATGAACATATACACGGAAAAACAAATATCACAACCTAATGCATCTCCCTCATCCTCGCCTGCATGGAGACACACATCGTGCCATGACCTCACGATGATATAAAAACATAACAGTATAAATAAAATGGCATGGCATCTCCTTCGTGCTTTACACTCTCAGAACATGGTACACCATCACCCTTTATGCTTTTACTCCCAGTAATGTGGCACGACATCACCCTTCGTGCTTTTACTCTCAATAATATGTCACGACATCAACCTTCGTGCTTTACACTCTCCCTCACATGATAATGTATAAATAATGGCACGGTATCACCCTTCGTGCTTTACACTCTTCCTTACCAAGCATATGTATATCAATGACAAATAAGGCAGGAAGCATAAACTATATCAAGGAGAGTGTTTTAACGGATATTCCAAATAAATCTCAATCACAACTTTTCGAGTCAACAATGATTCAACAACCCTCAAGAACTGTATTATTCAAATACTTCCACAAATCTCACAAATGATCCACAACACAAGTATAAAGTCTACTATATCAAGAATATCGGCCGTAGTAATGTAGTAATGATTTCGCATAGAGATGACCGAATTAGACACGTAAATGTATACTCAAAATTTTCATCAAATATGATCAAGTTATAATAAGCTAAGTCTTGATTACTAACATTTAATACTATGTTCTTAGTATCTAAGAACCAAGTAAGGCATGCAGCAGGAAGGTCACGAAATTCAACAAGCACAAATGTAACATAATCCAACCCCCGAGCATGATTAACCCTGGCGCATACATATATGCTCGTCACATCATATATGCATCACCCATGTATGTAGCAAACACTCACAAATAGGAGGAAAAATTCCTTCAACAACGTTAGGAAAAATACTTACCTCAACTCGGCTAACTCAACACTCAATTTAGCCTTTTTCCTTTACAAATTCGCCTTCGCTCGGCTCGATCTCACAATGCAATAGAAAACAATTATAATTAATAAAGCTATGATTTTTATTTGATGTCTAAAAACTCAACAAAAGACAAACCCCGAGCCCGCCAAGTCAAAACCCCGGTCCAAGGGTAGGTCTTGACTACCCATAGCCTCACGAGTCCAAATATATGTTTTGTTTTCAAATTCGAGTCCTATTTGACTCTCAAATCCCAAATTTTCATTTTTCTAAACTTTGAAAATATCCCCAATTTTTTCCAAGATTTCACATGAATTTGATATTAAATCTTGTATAAAATCATGAAATATAGTTGGAAATTGATTAGAGGCACTTACCCAATTATTTGGTATGAAAATCCCTTCACAAAATCGCCTCTCGTCGAAGCTAGGGTTCAAAATATAATAAAATGAAGCCAAGTCTCGGAATTCTCAGCATCTAAGAGGTTGTAGATGTTGCATTTGCGACTTCTCAAATGCGACCTCCGCAAATGCGAACTGGAGGCTTTCCTATTAAGGTCGCATTTGCGACTATAGACTTCACAAATGTGAACATGGGCCATCGCAAATGCGAGGAATTCTTCGCAAAAGCGAATTCCTGCCTAGCAGCCTGGGATCGCAAATACGATAGTCACATTTGCGACCAAAACATCGCAAATGCGATGAAACCAACACAATAATCAAAGATTATGAAAAATTATTCTGAAACCAATTCGAAACTCACCCGAGCCCTCGGGGCTCCAAACCAATCATGCACTCAGGTCCAGAAATACAACCCGAACTCGCTCGCATGCTCAAATAATCAAAATAACTTCTAAAACCACAAATTATCACGACCCGGATTTCCCACCATCGAGATCGTGATGGCGCCTTCTAGTGGTAGCCAGGCAAGCCAACTTATTTACCCTTTTCATTACTAGATAATTACTTTAACAGTTTACAGCATTAATATAGAACATGAAATTTAACAAAAATAATAGCGGAAGTCTAATTTATAATTACGAATCACAACGCGGAACAGTCATTAATAACCTCTACCGAAGATTTGGTGTCACATTACTCACGAACTACTAAGAATATACTAAATACAATGGTCTGAAACAAATATATAAGTTGTCCGTCTCGAAAACAATGAGGCAACAGTCTAAAAGAGAACATAAAGAAGAGACGTCGGGCCTACGAACGCCTGCAAGGCTACCTCGGTCTCGTGAAAATGAAAACTTGCTCCCGCACTAATGCTGCTACTGCTCCTCAAAACCTGGACCTGTGCAAAAATGCACAGAAGTGTAGCATCAGCACAACCGACCTGTGCTGGTAAGTGTCTAGACTAACCCCGGCGAAGTAGTGACGAGGCTAGACTGGACAGAAGTGTAGCATCAGCACAACCGACCCCATGTGCTGGTAAGTGTCTAGCCTAACCCTGGCGAAGTAGTGACGAGGCTAGACTAGACACCACATAAACATGTGCAGTTATAAATATACAGCAGAAATCGGATACAAGGCAATTAACAACATGGGAGGGCGAAACATGCTATGGGGAGATAAAATATTAACAGTAATCCCGAGTAATGAACTAAAGCAGCTTAGATTCACAATGAAAAAGGAATCAATACTCAATACAAACACATGGTATCAATAACTGTTGCGGCATGCAACCCGCTCCACAAACATCACTGTTGCAGTGTGCAACCCACTCCACAAATACCACTGTTGCGGCGTGCAACCCGCTCCACAAATACCACTGTTGCGGTGTGCAACCCGCTCCACAAATACCAATGTTGCGGCGTGCAACCCGACCCATAATGACCACTGTTGCAGCGTGCAACCCGACCCATATCATTGTTCATATATCATTGTTGCGGCGCGCAACCCGATCCTCAATATCATTTAACAGTCTGACTTCCCAAACAACAGTCACAAT
>MU787988.1:15920-82536 GCA_026770625.1 Nicotiana glauca | reverse complement strand
AACTTACAAGTGATTTGGGATGAAGTTTGCTCTTGAAAAATCGCCTATGGTGTTTGGGTTTTGAAAGAATGATGAAAAGTGGTGAAATTTCGACTAAGTAAAAAATTTGCTGGGCTGCAGATATGGGAAAGGCGAACATAGGTTCGCATTTGCGAACAAAATAGGGTTGGAAATTGCGAGATTTCAGTTCGCATTTGCGAACACTGGGCCTAAGTGCAGACTTCGCATTTGCGAAGTATTGATCGCATTTGCGATCTTGGCACTCTCGCATTTGCGGGCACTGTGATCGCATTTGCGACCAGTACCTGGAAATCCCTCACTCGTATTTGCGAGTAATTTATTCGCATTTGCAATCCCAAGCCAAATCCCCAGACTTCGCATTTGTGAGTCTCGCATTTGCGAGAAATCCTTTGCAAATGCGAAGATATCAGACCTGACCTGCAACTATTTTTCCAAAGTTCAAAATGCAACTCGACACCTACCCAAAACTCACCCGAGCCCTTGGGGCCAAACATGTACACAACCTCAAAAACATCCTACGAACTTACTCGCGCGATCAAATCTCCAAAATAACATCATATACATAGAATCAAGCCTCAAAACTCATGATTTTCTTCTAAACTTCATAAACTTTCAAATTTGGAACTTATAGTCCGAAACACGTCAAAAGACGTTCGATTTCGACCAAACTTCACAGAAAGCGCTTAACACATATTTAAGACTTGTACCGGGCGTCAGAACCAAAATACGAGCTCGATACCATAGTCTTTTATTCAAATTCCATTTCCATTTTCTTTAATAATTTTAGAAAAATAATTTAACAGAAAAATTCTTTCCTCGGGCTCTAGACCTCGGAATTTGACTCCGGGCACATGCCCGAGTCCCATATTTTTCTACGAACCTTCTAGGATCGTCCAATCTCGGGTCCGGGTCCGTTTACCCAAAATGTTGACCAAAGTCAACTTTAATCATATTAATATCAAAATTCTTCAAATTTTTCACAGAATTCAGATTTTTCAACATAAAAGCTTTCCGGCTACGCGCCTGGACTACGCACGCAAATCGAGATAAGAAAAAATGAGGTTTTCAAGGCCCCGGAAGCACGGAACGAATGAGGAAAACGGTGATGACCCTTTGGGTCGTCATATCCTCCACCTCTAAAACAACCGTTCGTCCTCGAACGGACAAAAGAATGAAGTACCTGAGTCGGGGAACAGATGTGGATAACGGCTCTGCATATTAGACTTGGACTCCCAGGTCGAGGCCTCAGGGGGCTGACCTCTCCATTAAACACGAACAGAGGGAAAACTCCTATAGCTCAACTAACGAACCTGCCGGTCTAGAATAGCTACCGGCTCCTCCTCATAAGATAAATCCTTGTCCAACTGGACAGTGCTGAAGTCTAACACATAGGTAGGATCGCCGTGATACCTCCGAAGCATAGACACATGAAAAACTGGATGCACGGCTGATAAGCTAGGTGGCAATGCAAGTCTGTAAGCTACCTCTCCTACTCGATGAAGAATCTCAAACGGACCAATGTACATGGGGCTAAGCTTGCCCTTCTTTCCGAACATCATCACGCCTTTCATAGGTGATACCCGGAGCAATACCCGTTCACCAACCATAAAAGTTGCATCTCGAACCTTACGGGCTGCATAACTCTTCTGCCTAGACTGAGCTGAACGAAGCCTCTCCTAAATGATCTTGACCTTATCTAAGGCCTCCTGGACTAAGTCTGTACCCAATAACCGAGCCTCTCCCTGCTCAAACCATCCGACTGGAGATTGACATCGTCTACCATACAACGCCTCACACGGAGCCACCTGAATGCTGGACTGGTAGCTGTTGTTGTCGGCGAACTCTGCTAAAGGAAAAAACTGGTCCCACGAGCCTCCAAAATCAATGACACAAGCTCGGAGCATATCCTCCAAAATCTATATAATCCGCTCGGACTGACCGTCCGTCTGAGGATGGAATGCTGTGCTCAACTGGACCTGGGTGCCCAACTCTTGCTGAACAACTCTCCAGAAGCGCGAGGTAAACTGTGTATCCCGGTCCGAAATGATGGATACCGGCACACCATGAAAGCGGACAATCTCCCAGATATAAATCTCAGCTAACCTCTCGGATGAATAGGAGACTACCACTGGGATGAAATGCACTGACTTGGTCAGCCTATCAACAATGACCCAAATAACATCAAACTTCTTCCGATTCAGCGGAAGTCCAGTAACGAAATCCATGGTAATCCTCTCCCACTTCCACTCGGGGAGCTCAATCCTCTGAAATAACCCACCGAGCCTCTGATGCTCATATTTGACCCGCTGACAATTCAAACACCGAGCCACATATGCAACAATATCCTTATTCATCCTACGCCACCAATAATGTTGCCGCAAGTCCTGATACATCTTCGCGGCGCCCGGGTGAATAGAATACCGAGAACTATGGGTCTCCGCTAAGATCGACTCTCGAATCCCATCAACATTGGGCACACAAACTCGCCCCTACAATCTCAAAACACCATCATCATCTAAGGTCACCTTCGTGGCACCTCCACGCTACACCGTGTCTCTCAGGACACATAAATGGGGATCATCAAACTGCCGATCACGGATACACTCCAATAGATAAGAACGGGCAACCGCGCAAGCTAACACTCTACTAGGCTCAGAAATATCTAATCTCACCAATCGATTGGCCAAGGCCAGAACATCTAAAGCAAGCGGTCTCTGGCTGGCCGGAATATAAGCCAGACTACCCATGCTGGCGGATTTCCTACTCAATGCATCGGCTACCACATTGTCCTTACCTGGGTGGTATAAGATAGTAACATCATAATCTTTCAAAACTCTAACCACCTTCGCTGCCTCACATTCAACTCCTTCTGCTTGAACAGGTACTGAAGGCTCTTGTGATCCGTGTACACCTCACACGTCACGCTATAGAGATAATGCCTCCAAGTCTTCAAAGCATGAACAACAGCTGCCAACTCTAGATCATGAACCGGATAATTCTTGTCGTGGATCTTCAACTGTCTCGAAGCATAGGCAATGACCTTGCCATCTTGCATCAATACTACACTGAAGCCCAACGTGGGAAGCATCACAATAGACTGTGTAAGGCCCTGAACCCATGGGCAAAACCAATACCGGTTCCGTAGTCAGAGCTGTCTTGAGCTTCTGAAAGCTAGCCTCACACTTATCTGACCACCTGAACTGGGCACCCTTATGGGTTAATCTGGTCATCAGGGCTGCAATAGAAGAAAATCCCTCTACGAACCGACGGTAATAACCTGCTAACCCCAAGAGACTCCGAATCTCGATCACTGAAGCTGGTCGAGGCCAATTCTTGACTACCTCAATCTTCTTTGGGTCCACCTGAATACCCTCTGCTAATAGAATATGACCTAGAAATGCAACCGAACTCAATCAGAACTCACACTTCAAAAACTTGGCATATAACTGACTATCCTTCAGAGTCTGAAGAACCACTGTGAGGTGCTGCTCGTGCTCTTCCTGGCTGTGGGAGTACACCAGAATATCATCAATAAAGACTATTACGAATAAGTCTAGATATGGCCTGAACACTCGGTTCATCAACTCCATAAACACTGCTGGGGCATTGGTCAGCCAAAATGACATGACTAAAAACTCGTAGTGCCCATACCTAGTGCGGAATGCTGTCTTAGGGACATCAGACGCCCTAATCCTCAACTGATGGTAGCCAGATCTCAAGTCTATTTTTGAAAATACCTTTGTTCCCTAAAGCTAGTCAAACAAATCATCAATTCTCGGCAGTGGATACTTGTTCTTTATCGTCACTTTGTTCAATTGCCGGTAATCAATACACATCCGCATCGATCCATCCTTCTTCTTCACAAATAACACTGGCGCACCCCAAGGAGAAACACTAGGCCTGATAAAACCCTCATCTAGTAAATCCAGCAACTAGTCCTTTAACTCCTTCAATTCTTGTGGGGCCATACGATACGGTGGAATAGAAATGGGCTGTGTGCCCGGAGCCAGATCAATGCAGAAATCAATATACCTGTCGGGCGGCATACCCGGCAGGTCTGAAAGGAAAACCTCGGGGAACTCTTGAACAATAGGAACAGGGTCAATAGAAGGAACCTCTGCGCAGGAGTCACGAAAATACGCTAGATAAGTTAAACACCCCTTCTCGACCATGCGTCGAGCCTTAAAATATAAAATAACACTGCAGGTGGCATGACCTGAGGTCCCTTTCCACTCTAGTCAGGGCAATTCTAGCAAAGCCAAGGTGACGGTCTTGGCGTGACAATCTAAGATAGCATGATACGGGGACAACCAATCCATCCCCAAAATAACGTCGAAATCCACCATATGTAAAAATAGTAAATCAACACGGGTCTCGAGACCCTCAAACACAACCACACAGGAACGATGCACCCGGTCGACTACTATGGAGTCACCCACCAGTGTAGATACATAAACAGGAATGTCCAAAGCATAATTAGACATAGCCAGGCAGGGTGCAAAACAGAATGACACATATGAATATGTAGACCCAGGGTCAAATAGCACTGACACATCTCTATCATAAACCAGAATAGTACCTGTAATGTCTGCACCTGAAGACTCAGCCTCTGGCCTGGCTATTGGCTGGCCTCTACTTCCGGCGACCTGAACTCCACCTCTAAAACCTCTACCTCCACCTCTAACATCTCTGCCACCGCCTCTAGCTGGCTGGGCAGGTTGTGGAATCTCTGGTGCTTGAATCATAGCGCGAGAACTCTGATGCTGGAAGCTGCCATAAACTCGAGGACAATATCTGACAATGTGCCTCGGATCACCACAAGCATGGCAATACCTCGTCTGCTACGGCTGAGCACCCCTCAACCTCGGGAAAACCCTCCTATTGTGACCATACTCACCACACTCATAACATCTACACGAACGCTACAACTGAGGGAACGAAGGCTGACCCTATCGACCAGAATGACCACCTGAAGTACCATGAGTGACCTAGAGAGCTGACTGAAAAGGCCTGGGAGGATGGCCTCTACCATAAGAACCTCTACCTCCTAATGAGGTACCACTGAATCTACCTGCATGACGAGGCCTCTTATCCGAGCCATGACTACCTCCCTGTAGCAGAGTTGTCTCAACTCTACGGCCCATATTGGCCACCTCCTGAAAAGTGATCTCACTCCCGGCTTGAGCCACTATACCCGGCTGACCTGCCATTGCTGGCGGAACCACTGGAAGCAAACCCGCTCGAATGACACCCTCTATGAGGCCTACCACTCGGACTAGAGCGTCCTGAAGAACTAGGGTGGCAATGAACCCTTCTGGGACCTGAGCTGGGCCAACCGAAACTGCTGGGATGGGAACCTCCTCCTCGAAATCAACCTGAGGCTCCGCCACTGGGGCTGCTGCTGGGGTCTCGGACTGCTGAGCTGTATATGAAGAAGCGCATGTTCTCTCCATCTGCGGAGGAATAGAGTAGAAATTCAATCGGTACTTGAAAAATAGAACCGCACGATGAGAAAGAACAAATGCGAAAATTTTCTAACTCTGTAGCCTCTGGGGATAAATACAAACGTCTCTGTACCGATCCCTCAGACTCTACCGAGTTTGTCCGTGAGTTGTGAGACCTATGTAACCTAGTGCTCTGATACCAACTTGTCACGACCCGGATTTCCTACCATCGGGATCGTGATGGCGCCTACTAGTGGTAGCTAGGCAAGCCAACTTATTTACCCTTTTCATTACTAGACAATTACTTTAACAGTTTACAGCATCAATAAAGAACATTAAATTTAACAAGATTAATAGCGGAAGTCTAATTTATAATTACGAATCATAACGTGGAACAGTCATTAATAGCCTCTACCCAAGATTTGGTGTCACAGTACTCACGACTACTATGAATATACTAAATACAATGGCCTGAAAGAAATATATAAGTTGTCCGTATTGAAAACAATGAGGAAACAGTCTAAAAGAGAACATAAATAAGAGACGTCGGACCTGCGGACGCCTGCAAGGCTACCTCGGTCTTGTGAAAATGAAAACTTGCTCCCGCACTAATGCTGCTGCTGCTCCTCAAAACCTGGACCTGTCTAAAAATGCACAGAAATGTAGCATCAGGACAACCGACCCTATGTGCTGGTAAGTGTCTAGCCTAACCCCGGCAAAGTGGTGACGGGGCTAGACTGGATACCACATAAACCTGTGTAGTTATAAATATATAGCAAAAATCGGATACAAGGCAATTAACAACATAGGAGGGGGAAACATGCTATGGGGAGATACAATATTAACAGTAATCCCGAGTAACGAACTAAAGCAACTTAGATTCACAATGAACAAGGAATCAATACTCAATACAAACACATGGTATCAATAACTATTGCGGCGTGCAACCCACTCCACAAATACCACTGTTGCGGCGTGCAACCCACTCCACAAATACCACTGTTGCGGCGTGCAACCCACTCCACAAATACCACTGTTGCGGCATGCAGCCCACTCCACAAATACCACTGTTGCGGTGTGCAACCCGCTCCACAAATACCACTGTTGCGGCGTGCAACCCGACACATAATGACCATTGTTGCGGCGTGCAACCCGACCCATAATGACCACTATTGCGGCGTGCAACCCGACCCATATCATTGTTCATATATCATTGTTGCGGCGCGCAACCCGATCCTCAATATCATTTAATAGTCTGACTTCCCAAACAGCAGTCACAATTAAGGGACATAAAAATAAGCAAATATTTGACAAAATCCCGGCAAGGGAAAGAATCCAACAAGTTCAACCAAACATCCCGGCAATGGAATAATCAACAACGCTTTCTCTTTCTTAATTTTCTTATCTTATAACCCACTCTACTATTTTGAGCTAACGCTCCAAAGAATCAAGTAACCATATCACCGTTCACATGTTATTCACAGCATATAGAAATCCTCCAATAATCACGGAGTTCACAACCAAGTCACAATAATCATACTTCAAGGACTCACGATCATGCTAGACACCAATGTATAGATACTCGTCACCATGCCTATACATCATACTTGATCACATAGCAATTAGCAACAAGACTCAACTCCTATTCCCTCAGGCTAGGGTTAAACCAAACACTTACCTCAAAACCTTAAAATCCACTTAATCCTCAACTATCGCTTTACCTCGCGGTTCTACCTCCAATTCGCTCGAATCTAATCACAAATTGTTCAATTACTTTAATAAACACTATATGAATCAATTTGAATGCATAAAAATGATTTTCCCAAGTTTTTCCCAAAAATTCCAAAAATGCCCCCGGGCCCACGTGGCCAGAACCCGAGGTTCGGACCAAAACCCGGTTACCCATTCCCCCACGAACTAAAATATGTAATTTGTTTTGAAATTGGACCTCAAATCGAGGTCCAACTCCCCAATTTATAGAAAACCTAGGTTCTACCCAAAAACCCCAATTTCACCCATGAAAATCCTTGATTTCAATTGGAAAACATGTTTAATGATGTTATAGATTAAAAGAATTGAGTAAAAATCAACTTACAAGTGATTTGGGATAAAGTTTGCTCTTGAAAAATCGCCTATAGTGTTTGGATTTTGAAAGAATGGTGAAAAGTGGTTAAATTTCGACTAAGTATAAAATTTGCTGGGCTGAGGATATGGGAAATGCGAACATAGGTTTGCAATTGCGAACAAAACCGGGCTGGGAATTGCGAGATTTCAGTTCGTATTTGCGAACACTGGGCCTGAGTGCAGACTTTGCATTTGCGAAGTATTGATCTCATTTGCGAACTTGGCACTCTCGCATTTGCGGGCAATGTGGTCGCATTTGTGACCAGTGCCTGGAAATCCCTTACTCGCATTTGCGAGCAATTTATTCGCATTTGCGATCCCAAGCAAAATCCCCAGACTTCGCATTTGCGATGGGGAGTTCGCATTTGCGAGTCTCTCATTTGCGAGAAATCCTTCGCAAATGCGAAGATATCAAACCTGACCTGCAACTATTTTTCCAAAGTTCAAAATGCAACTCGACACCTACCCAAAACTCACCCGAGCCCTCGGGGCTCCAAACCAAACATGTACACAACCTCAAAAACATCCTACAAACTTACTCGCGCGATCAAATCGCCAAAATAACATCATATACATAGAATCAAGCCTCAAAACTCATGATTTTCTTCTAAACTTCATAAGCTTTCAAATTTGGAACTTATAATCCGAAACACGTCAAACAACGTCCGATTTCGACCAAACTTCACAGAAAGTACTTAACACATATTTAAGACTTGTACCGGGCGTCAGAACCAAAATAGGAGCCCGATACCATAGTCTTTTATTAAATTTCCATTTCCATTTTCCTTAATAATTTCAGAAAAATAATTTAACAGAAAAATTCTTTCCTCGGGCTCTAGACCTCGGAATTCGACTCCAGGCACATGCCCGAGTCCCATATTTTTCTACGGATCTTTCGGGACCGTCCAATCTTGGGTCCGGGTCCGTTTACCCAAAATATTGACCAAAGTCAACTTTAATCATATTAATATCAAAACTCGACAGATGGAGGGAAAGCCCCCCAACTCAAGTACAACATCAAAGTTGATCGTAGTCACTATTAAACTATCGGTCAAGGTCAACAATATAAGAGTTAAAATCTGTCCTATGGAGGAATCTGTTACTTGGGATTAATGGCAATTGACTAGTTTTTTCCCTTCAAGGAACAAGACAAGTACTAAGAAACCAGGCAATAAGTTCTAGAGACTTCCTCCAATAGGCTGGCTCAAGTTATGCAAGACATAGCAGCAACTAACCAACTGCAAAATCATCAAATGCTACGGACAATTTCTTTTGGCAAGTCCAACTAATTCCTCGTAAGGTCAAAGCCACATGGTACAAGTTTAACATTGAAGTCCAACTCCAGAAAAGGTCAACTCTGCAAAAGTTAAGTAAGTAGGACAATTACAAGCAGGCAAGAGACAAGAAAAACAGTCAAATACGAGCTAGGAAATGAGTAAGCCAGCAACATGGTAAAAAAAGAAAATACAAGAGACAACTCTTACCACGCTGAATTCTACATCCACAAGATAAGCTTACAGTAAAATCATATTCGTTTGAAACAGCAAATCCTAGTTATCTTAGGTGCATTGCTCAAAAGCTCTTTTACTACATGAGAACAGAAATATCAATATTTTCAAGGTTAAAGAACCAGATACCACACATCTGATTACTCATATTGTTCAATGCTTCACCGCTTTCTGGTATGCCTCCTGCTGCTCTTCTTACGGCTAGTTTGCTCTTCAGAATCAGACCCAGAATCTGAATACGAATCAGAAGACTCAGAGGTTGAGCTGTATTTCCGGTGTCTTCTCTTCTTCTGCTGCTTCTTCTTCTTCTTCTTCTTCCTCCTCCTCTCTTCCTCCGAATCAGTTGAAGAACTATAACTTGATTCACTTTCCCCAGAAGAATCATCAGACCTTGTCACTGATGACGCCTCACTGTCAGATTCAAACACTGAAGCCTCACTATCACTCCCGGACTCTGTATCCGACTTATGCTTCCTCTTACTCTTCTTCACAGATTTTTCACTCTTCCTCTCCTTATCAATATCTGGGTTTTCTAGATCATAAGATATTGATACTTTCATCCTCAGTTTTGGATTTTTCAGCTGCTGCGTACGAGACGGTCGTGATATGTAAACCCTCTCATTCTTGCACTCATAAGTCCAGTGCCCTGACTGGAAACATTTCTGACATTGAGAAGCTGCAGAAAGGGTAGAACCTGAAGCCTTGAGGTCTTTCCTTTCACCCAATCTCACCTGTTTCTCAGTACTCATCAAATACATCTGCCTCTTTGCTTCTTTTCTTTCCTGCCATCGACTGGGTCCTTCTTCCTTCTGGCCATATGCATTGACATTTCTAGCAGCAGCAGCGGCGGCGCGCTCAGCCTGAGCACGACTCAAACCCTTTGCAGCTGACAAGGCTGCAACCTTAATCCTTTCTGCTGCATCCTGAGCACCACTTTCCTCATTCTTAGAGGATGCCATGATATTGGCACTCAACAAAGAAGAGTCCCCTCTTCAAGTTAAACCTTAATCTCTACCAGTACCCTAGACAGAAAACTAGAGAACAGCACAAAGAGTTAAGGTTAGTCAAAAGATAACCAAAACCCAGCCAAAACATTAAAGTAATCAAAGTATATTCTTTCAACCACATTTTTCAATATAATTATACTCTTCCAAGTACAGTGCATCCCCAAGTAAAAATCAAAAGATAATGCCTCAATCTCAAGCTAGTTGGTGTCAACTATATAATTCATAGCATCTATTCAGCCTCATTTCATTCTAAAACCCAAGAAAAAAAAAGTCTTGTATTCTTATTCAATTACGGGTCTAAGTTAACAGAATTACTAATTACGGGAGGTATTGGTGAACTTCAAAATCAATCGATGTTGAATGCTTGCTTATATATTCTAGTATGTAACTTAGTTAATTAAACGATATGCATCCTAATGCAGAAAAAAGATTACGAAAGCACAAAAAGAAAGATTGATACATGGGAAACAAATAATAATTGGAGAATTATATTATAAAAGATCGCAAAAAAAGAAAAATACGAATCTGAGCAGGCTTTCTCAATCCAAACAAAGCAGAAATTATCCAAAAATGCATAAGAAAGGTACTAGGGTTTCTGGCCATTCGCGAAATCTGGGGGAGAGAAAGAGAGATACTTACAACTTGGTTTCGATGGAGAGGAACAGATGTTGCTACGCAAAAATAGCTTCAATGAGTTGAGCGTCAGAATTGCAAGGGTTATAACTTGTAACTTACTTGCCGACTTCGGATTCGGATTAGGTGGATGGGTTTATCCTATTCAATTATACTTGCCCGATTTCGTAATGAATGTGGGCTTTTGTGATTTTGAACCCATGGGCCCAACGTCCAAGATTCCTTATCTGTTTGGAGGTATGAATCTTAATGGATTAGTCACCTCGTATAGCAAATGTTGATACCTTATTTATTTTAAATAAATACATTTTTAAAAAAGAAAAAATTTCATATAAAAATAACTTTACTGCCTACTTTTTAATTTTATAGCCCATATTTCCATTCATAATTGAGTAGCCCAAAAATAACAGGCTCATATCCGAAAAAGGGGCGTTGTTTTCGTTTTTTTGGGATTCAGAAATGGGATTTTATATCTTTCGGCGGGAGTTTCTCTCATTTTATTCAATCTTCTTCGCCAAATCTACAAAAATACTATCTTGCATTCAATGCAACTCGAAAAACCCTAGAAATTGTTCTTCATCTCGAATTAACAGTGAATCTAACACGAAATGTGAATTTTTTTTGCTGCAATTAGCGCAAGTTTCATTTTTGTTGCAATTTTGATTTCAACTTTTTGTTCGATAGAGCTTTTTCCAGCTTACATTCTTCATAGTAGTGAACGGGAAGAAAACAAGTTTATCAATTTCCTCAGCCATTGTGTAATAATTGAGTCGACATTCAGCTACAACAATTTAGTTATAGCTATTTCGGAACAGATTAGAATCGATTGTGAGTTAAACACATTGGAGATTAACTTTCTCCCAATGGATGGTTTGCTACCGATCGTGATTTACAACGATACGGGTGTTAAGGTGTATATCGAATTAAAGAAGAAAAATTTGAATTTCACTGAATACCCGTTGTATGTGACAATGAAAGAGATTTATGATAATCGTTTGGTTGGTACAAGTTTTAGTTGTTTGGTTGCTACAAGTTTTAATTGTATAGATGTGTCAATAATTGATAGCACTGAGATTATGCCTGATATCGAATTTTTTGAAAATATGAAATTTAGTGAAAACACGGGTATAATAGATGATATGTTGAATGAATTTATTGAGGAAGATCAAGTTTATAAGGATAAAGAGACAGTTATTAGTGTGATGAAGAACTTGGTAGTACGCGAGAGGTTCCAATTCAAGATGAAGAGATCAAGCATAACAAGGTATGGCAATAGTTGTATATTCTGTTATATATATGTATAAGGTAGTATATATATTTGTATATAGGTATTAAAATTAGTATATATCTAGTTATGTTTTGGTATACAAGTGTATTTAAAAGTTGAATGATCTTTAATCTTAGATATCACCTTTTGTGTGTGGATGACAATTGTGCTTGGAGTTTCAATTCTCTACCGTTTACAAGGAAAACATATTCAAGGTGAGAAGTTACAATACTAATCACACATGCGGCTATGGTGAAAGATACTTAACACAACGTCAAGCTACTTCGGGTGTAATTGCTAGTATAGTCGAGGACAAGTATGTTAATCCAAAAAAGTTTATACCGCAAATGATATAATTGAGAATATACAAAAGAAAAATGGGATTGAAGTGAGATACATGAAAGTATGGAGAGCTAAAGAGATAACAATGGAAATGATAAGAGGGAATCCGAGCGATTCATACTAGGATTTTCCGAGGTATTTATATATGTTGGAGCGTACAAATCCAGAAATGGTTATAAAGTTGCACAAATCAGAAGATGGATACTTTCTTTATGTATATGTTTTACTATATGCATCTATCAAGGGTTAGGAGCATTGCAGATCGATAATGGTTGTTGACGGAAGTTTCCTTAAAGCAACATATAAGGGTACCATATTGACTGCTTTCATACAGGATGGAGTTGGTGAGTTGACTGCATCTACCTTGTTTCTGCAATTTGTATAATGTTGTAGTTTTATGTATAAAAGTGCATAGGATTTCACAACTGTTGTTTTTATAAAATTTGCAGTTTGTATAAAGTTGTACAATCGTGCATAACTATGTATAAGATTTGTATAATTGTCTAATTCCTAATATCTATCTTGTATAAGCAGGAAAAATCCTTCCACTTGCATATGCAATTGTAGATTTAGAGAATAATAAATCATGGGAGTGGTTCTTCATCCAGATAAGGGGTATTTTTGGTGTTAGGGGAGGGATGTGTATAGTTTCAGATAGAAACGAAAGCATCTTCAACACAAAAGCTGTGTACCCAGAAGTACCGCATTATATTTACATGTTTCACTTGTGCAGAATGTAAAGCGCACATTTCAAGAAACATCACAAACAATTAAAGAATATCTTCTTTGCTTTGGCTAGAGCTTACACGATTGAGATGTTTGACTACCATATGACATAGATGTGCAAAATTGATCCGAGGGTTCAGCCTTACTTGTTAGAAATTGGCTACAAAAGGTGGTCTACGACATACTCCAAGTGAAAAGGTCGATGGTAATGACTTCCAATTTTGCGGATTCAATTAATGCAGCAAATAAGGATGCTAGAGAGTTAACAGTAATGCGATTGCTAGAATACATTACAAATTTGCTACAACAGTGGAACAATAAAAATAGAAAAAGTGCAATGGAGACATCTACAGAGCATGGCGAAAAGTACGACAAACTCCTTCAGGAAAATCTAATTGCATCGAAGCAAATGACGGTAAAATGAATCAAATATAATGATGTTTGGCACTGCTGACTTGCATTTTACTGCTTGTAGAAGGGTGTATAACTCTGTATAATAATGTATAATGTGCTCTAGCTTTTTCTTAAAAAAACTTTGGCTGGTGAGGCCTACTACGGAGTAGTTATATATTATGTTTAAAGGGGTAAGGCGAAACATAGTGTGCCTTGAAGAGGGAACATGTAGTTGCGGTAAATTTCAAATGGATGAACTTCCATGTCCGCGTGCTTGGTCGGTTTTAAAGAACCAGCAGCTGGAACCTAGCCAGTAATGCTCTTTTTACTACAAGAAGGATAACCTCCTTAGAACTTATGAATTTTCAGTGAATCCAATGCCAGATGAGAGTATATCGATAATCCCAACAGAGGTGCTAGAAGATGTGGTCCTACCACCAAAAGGGAGAAGTAATGCAGGAAGGCCAAGAAAGGAAAGACTCAAACATGCTTTAAAGAAAGAGTCTAAGAGGGCGTTTTCTTGTTCTGTATGTGAACAAAATGGTCACAATAGAAAAACATGTAGGAATCGACCAAAATAAATAGTTGAAAATATAACACTTCCTATTACATATATTGTCATATTGAGTAGTTAAGTTTCACAAACAATAGAGTTACAAAAGTTGAGTAGTTAAGTTTCACAAGAAATTTAGTTACAAATTTCAATAAAAAATTACAATTTACACTATATATGGCAATTATGTTAAATATATTTCATTATACATGTTTTGATTATCCAATAATAGTGTGTTGTTATTTTTAATGGTTCTAAATATATTGATAGATTATACAAATGCAAAATAGAACTACAAACACTCAATGATGTTATATGTATACAGATGTATAAATGAGAGTATAAGTTTATATAAAATTATATAACTATGTATATTATTGTATACATATGTATAAACCCTGCAACATTAACAAAATTGCAACCATAATGAAAATACATACTTTGTTAAAGGAGAAAAGCAACTAAAATATTTATTAAAATATAATTCATTCACAGCCACAATATGGACACAAATTACACAAAAATAAAAACATCTATAATATCATTTAAGGTTATCTCATAAGTAGTAGAATAGTACTTAGACAAAACTAGGCAATTACTCCTGATACATAGCAAAACTACATTAAATGGAAAAAACAGAACTACTTTCTTGATCGTCCCCTCTTCCTCTTCCTGAAAAGTCTCCCTGTGATTTCATCGCCATTAATTGCACCGGGCTATTGTTTTTTCTTTCCATAATCCCACAACAGAGATCCCCACCTGGTGCGAATTGTCTTAATGTCAAAATTATCTTTTTGAATTTCCTTACCAAGGATGAAATACTTAACAAAGCTAGCAACAAAATCTCTACAATCACTGTAATTAAAAAAAAAATTAGATTCTCTGTATGTTACTATAAATAGGTACACTAATAGTAAAATAGTAAAACAATTGAGATTAACCTACTATTTGATTTTTGTGGCACATTAGTAACCAGATTAATCTGCAAAGGATCAGAATGCGATTTATCGGTATATGCACCATTGTTCCAATCAATAGCCTTCTTTGCGACATAAAAACCAGAACTCTTCAAGAAGTAAGGTATCAAATTTGCATAAAGTAATGTAGCATCCAAAGCAAGTATATCATTAATAGCTCCACGGTTAGATTTATAGATGTGGATGCATCTATCTGTGAACGTAAACAACCCCAAAACCCAATGGCCTAATGTTGCTCTCCAGCGATTCACATATATAGGAATAAAACATGGTCAAAAGTATGCCACGGTACATTTGCATCACAATAATATCCTCTAATGTACTCTTCTATCTCATGCCCTTCAGGAATCACTGAAGGATCTTGATTCACTTTGAAATATTTATATAGAGAGTTGATTTTGTTACCAAAGGCAAAGTCGGTTATAGTAAACCGCATGGCAACCATATTTTCCCCTCTTCCTCAAATATTAAAAGAGGACACCTAAGTGTTGATACAAGAAATAAAACAAAATGACCATCACTACTAGATTTTTTAAATATACAAATTTATACGCTATTATATAGAGTTATAGATATTTATACAAGGTTATACAATCTTATACTGTGATTATACAAAGCTATGTATACACTACGGGGGTCTCAAACAATAAAGATATGCAACAAATAAAAAAAGGCATTAAAACATAAAGTTATTAAATACAGTGTCAATCAAAGGTCGACCACAATACACAAGTGAGTGGAACCAATCCTTCGTTGTCACATGACACGAGCCAAAAGTAAAAGCTACCGCAAGCTTATTTACTTTATCGATATAAATATTTTTGGCACTTCAAATAACAAAAAATAAAAAATAATTAGAACTACCTTCAATGACAAGTATAAAATCAAAACATAAAAGCTTAAAGAAAGTTAAGATACCTTCGCCTCGTATCCATCTCATTATCAACAAACGCGCAAAACTCCTTGGCCAATGGCCAAAATGAATCTAAATCATCAATTTCGATCTTGATAGGATGCTTGATATAAAAAATGATCTTGTGCACCGATCCCGATGCCCCCGAATCAAAAACTGGCAAATATGGAGATTTGGCATATTTTCCTAGTATTTTTTGTCTAACCGACTATTCAGGAGAAATGTAATCCTCTTCTACGTCTATGATGGATGCTCTGTGAAGCACAATTTGGGACATCTGTAGCGTAGCAAAATTTTCATCGCCAATGTTATCCCAAAATGTATCACCCTTGACATCACCTGCTACCCCTTAGACAGAGAAAACTAATAATAAAAAAATTTCAAAATGAAGAAAAGAAAAATCAGACAAAAAATATAAAATGCAGAACAAATACCATGATCAACACCATCAGTAACTCCCTCGTTTACTTTGACACCTAAATCTGTTTGGTCAGCTAGCGTACATCTTGATTCAATTAATTAAAAAAGTCAGGAACAACATTATATTGATAGCCATCAAATTTGTTGAGGCCAAATGTCTTGTCATCAGACACGCACTGATGAATCTAATAAAAATAATAAAAAGAGAAAGCATAATTGTTGAATAATGATTCAGAGAAGGCATAACTGTTGAGTAATTTGGTTTATTAGTAAAACATTCCTTATATTCAGGAACCTCCTTACTCGTTTGCTTGGTTTCCTTCATGTTCAGAAAACTGAACACTTTTTCAAAGGAAGAAACTATATAACTGTTGAGTATCGTAACTGTATAAGTCAACTATAACAAAAAACAACAAAAATAATAAAAGAAAATCAACAATCATGTTTATAACCAAAAATCATGTATATACAAAAAGTACCGATAACCTACAGAAAAGCTAAAGCTCTAGTACCTTTCCAACAACACTCCTCAACTTTTCAATTTCAACATTCAACAGATCAATGCGCACCGAAGGAACATAACTCGGGTTAGGCTGTCGCTCCATATTATGAGGATAAAGTCGTTTAGACTGTTACTCCGTATTCTGAGGATAAGGTCATTTAGATTGTTGCTCCATATTCGAAGGACAAGGGGGAGATGTAGAGATAGAATTACCAGTGTGAAAGGTAGGCACCTTCTCTGATGCAACATCATTGGCATTAACTTCAAAAAGCATGGCGATGTTCAGAGTTGACATCTCTTCACGAGTAAGGGAAATGTTCCTATAGTTCAACTACATAAAGAAAAACTGGATTACAATAGTAGAAAAAGAAAATTACGACATATTCATATGTATAAATACTTACAGAAAAATTGAAATCATATATGAAGAAGTATTATGGTACAAAATATTTACCTTACTGATATTAGACACGATCACTCCACCAGTCAAATCCGCATATGTTGGAGTTTCAGTGAATTTCTAATTATGAATGCGTGGTACATTTGTGCCAACGCAAACAGCTAGATGCTTGTCAACCATATAGCAACACTCAAAAACCATATTTGTAACGCAAGTGGAAAACCTCCAGGCCTATACATTGTCAAATAGTCACACTGTCTGTCCCTCATTGTTTTTAAAATATCTTCAAATGACTTTTTTCCCCAAGCATACGTCTGATATTGACAACTTTCAATTACATTAAAATCATCTTTATTGATATCATGATTATTGACATCTGAGAATATGAAATGATGGACAAACACCATCAAGGCCATCTTGAACACATCTTCGTCCGACTTCTAGTCCTTTTTCTTAGAGCGATCAAGATGCCCCTTGTTATAGCCTTTTTTTCATTTCCTGAAAAATACTCTTTTAGCAACCTATTGACATCTGGTTTGTCATAGAAAGTGGCGTATTCTTCTACACACTTCAAATCAGTGATAACAACAAACTCTTCAATGCCAAAACGCAGTAAACAACCATTAATTTTAACCCACAACTCCCTTTCCCGTCCTGGGATGACTTCCCTCAATAGTATACAATGAATAAGTTGATTTTGAATTTTAAATTGAGGCAGGTCCAAGAAGAACCCAAAACAACTAGCGCGGAACATTTGAAGCTGTATGTCGGTCAAACATTGCTTCAAAATACTGACAATATCAGTCTCGGTATGGAAACTAATCATGTTGTGGAAATGTTCAACTAGTTGTATATAGAAGTCTCCAACCTTGCATATGGAAAAATAATAAGAAAGAAATCAGGAACAAAAACTATACTAAAATATTATATAAATATGTATAAATTAGTGTAGCAGTACTTGTATAAAGATGTATAAACAGCTGTATAACTTTGTATGAAATTGTATAAGCATGTATAAAATTAATAGCAACATAGGGAATACCTTCAGCTTAGATTTTCTCTCATTTGATATAATAGCAATCCTTTGCTCTTTGGATATGCAATAAAGACCACTCTCACCATCTTCCTTGATCTTTCTCTTTTTCCGTTTGACACTAGGGCCTACATCATCTTCATTAACTAAATCAATTTTTATATTTTCTTTGGATTTTTCATGTCTCCCACATTTCTTATTCCTTATTCTAATATTGTTAATTAGAGTAGGAGTATTATTCGTTTGCGAACGAGTCATTCAACTGCTCTATTATTGCGACTTTTTTGTAGGAGTAGGAGAATCAAAATCATCATCATCAAGAGCCTGGACATGCACATTCACTTCAGAATCAGGGGTTGCGGGCACGTCCCTCAATGATTTAACTAGAGTAGGAGTATTCTTCGTTTGGGAATGAGTCATTCGACTGCTCTCTTGTTGCGACTTTTTTGAAGGAGCAGGAGACTCAAAATCATCATCATCTGGGGCCTGGACATGCATATTAGCTTCAGAATAAGGGCTTGAGGGCAAGTCCCTCAATCTTTTCGCAAAATCGAACTTAACACCTTTTCCAGCAACCTTCATACGACTTTTAGAAGCATGTATTTTTAATGTATTTTCTACAATAAAACTAACAAAGCTTTAACAAAAGTGAAGACAAGTGAAGGAAAACACAAAAATCAAACTAAAGACAAAGGCCATGAACACAAAGAAGAGGCCAATTTTCCCAAATTGTAATAAAACTCAAAAAATAAATTCTACCCTAAAAGTCGAAATAACAAAGCATGCAAACTGAAATATCAAGTTTAGTCCCAGAACGGAGATAGAAGGAACACAAAATCGAACGAAAAGTACAACAACATTGTAAAGAAAATATTCAAAATCAGAAAAGCAAAAAAATTAAACACCAAAACTATGGTAAAAGCATAAAATGTAATGCAAATTACCTGAAAATAAGAGTGAAAGCTCGAAAAATTACTTGTGAACCACAATGAAGGACAGTTGCCTTCGTCTCTGAGAAAAGCGTGAGAAGAAGAGAGAGAAAAAGAAATTTAAAAGAGAAAACCGTTAATAATATTTGTGGGCTACTGGATGAAAACAAAATTTCAAAATGTATAAAACCTGGGCTAAACCAAGTAAGGGCTTCAAATGTAGGCTATTTTCAAATGGGATGTATGGCCCAAGTGATATATGATGTAATTTCTTCAAAAAATTATATTCCATAGCTACCTTTTGACTTTATAGCGAAATCTCTATTTATGGTCATCTTCTATTCTTAAGCAATAAAATAAGCTTTATATTATTTTTCTCTTTCATATCCGATCCCCTCAAATTTTTCTTATTCCCAATCCCATATCTATTCTCCCTCCCCCTCTCTCTCTCTACTTTCCGATGTCTTTTCCTCTGCCGGCTGTGGCATTGGTATTTTACATTGAAATTCAAGTTTAGATTTGTGGAAGTATACTACAATGGTAGTTAAGAAATTCTTTATTCCCAATTGATTAAATGATTGCGTGCTAAACATAGGAGTGTATTTTAGGAGTATGTAGACCAAAATAGATGCCGAGAAGTCATCATCTTTTTACTGCAGGATATATTCAAAGGTATGCAAACAGTCAACTTTGAAGAGTAAAGTGTGTTTTTTTATTGCTTTAGTTTGTATTTTGGAATGAATTTAGTTACGTTGATATCATGTTCAGCTAAAGAGAAGCCTTTTAGTAGATCATTTTTCCTATTTGTTTTTAAGTAACTGTAGTATGTTCATCTAGAAAATATTACGGTGACGGCGAGCCAGGACTGGATACTGATGTTACTTTAATGAGACGACATTAGGGCTGTTCTTGAACACAGACGACAGAGTTGGGGCTGAGCAACTTGAATTTTTTGTTCATATAATTCAATGTTTTCAATGTATCTCCCTGTATTTCATCGAATTCATTATTTTTTCCATTGTATTTTGAATGTATCTCGCTGTATTCTATGTATTTCATTGTCTTTTTTTAATTGTATTTCAATGTATTCCGCTATAATCTATATATTTTATTGTATTCACTATCTCGCTATATTTCATAAATATATTCATATATTTTTTAATTAATATTATTTATGTATTTAGATGTATTATTGCTATATTTTTTGGGGTGTATTTTGGTTGAGAATCTTTTTATAAATAAAAATACAAAATTTGTGTGTTATAATTGAGTTTGTTGACTTATATTAAGAGTCTACTATGTTAATTGATTCACTTTCTATTTAAAAACAGTGCAATTCCTTGTTTCACACCGTGAGTACAGTCGAATACAATAATCTGTCGAGCTGTAATCCCATGTTTCACGCAATGAATACAGTCGAATACACTTGAATACAAAATTTGTCTAGGTGTAATCTCCTATTTCACGCCTAGAAATGCAACCATATTCATGAATACAATAGTTTAATTACATCGAATACACTCTAAAAAATCTAAAAATGTAGCTATAGCTATAGTAAATGGTAGCTACAACTAGACAATAACCACTAAAATATAGTTTATATTTAGACTATTAAGTGCATTTTCCTTTTCTTTGTTTTTAATCTTAATCTTAATTATTCAGGAACCTCTCAAAAACTGATATAAACTCGACAATGGTTATCACCTTATTGAAATCGTAAAGCTCTAGATCAAAAGAGTGATTCACTCGATACAGAGGTGCGATTAAAGTTTGGGGGTGGGGGTTGTCCCTTTTTGGCAGGGCCCTTCCCCATTAGGCCCCACCATCAAGAAAGCGCCATCTTGCTACCTATATGCGAGGCATCATCTTAGCCTTCCTTGACTAGAATCGTTGCCACACATGTAATGTTCGTGATCGGCCTACTCAATTGTGTATCGATCGAAAGGTAGGCCGACACTCTCATTTTGAACTGAGGCTAGTGCTTCTATTTTATTTTTCCCAACACCATCTTCAATTCACTTGGTTGTCCTACTGTTTAACTATACTTGATTCTTTTCCAATGACATTATTATTGTATTTATTTCCTAAATTTTGTCAAGCCTATTTGCTCTTTTTTTCCTTTCTAAATTAGAGTTGCTACTTTCAAGTTCAAAACTTTTTGTTATATGTATAGTAGATGTTTCGAGCTCAGTATCTATTAACTTTAGTAATGTATTTGTAAAATTAAGTCTAAAGGTCCTTCTTTCTTTTTATCACAATTCTTGTTCTGTGGGTTTTGCTCCTATTTAATAGAAGTCAAGGTGTGGTAAGCCATATTTAAATAAATTTAAGGCTCTTTGGTGGAATGAAAAAATGCAATCACTATCACGTAAGACAAATTTTTTTTTGAAGTAGAAAGATAATACTATATTACTAATAACAAAAGATTACAGAGTTATTACATAGTCCCTAAGGATATTTGTATTGCCAAACTTGGCTAGTTTTTCACAAACAGTAGTAACAACATACTTAGAGCTAATACTACAGCCATACTTGTCCTTTAGCAATTGAGGTTCAGCAAAACAAGGTAGACGTGCATGGTTAACACATTTTAAAACTTTAAAGTTTTTCACTGCTTCCTTCCCATGAGATGGGACATCACATTTCCTTCCTTAAAGTTATGCCTCAGGATTGGATGCTTCAATTGGTGAATTAGTGATGTGCATTCAAAAATTAGATTAGAGAAGTTTGGGTTATTTTCATTGAGTAATGATATAGCATCCTTTGAGTTTGTCTCTATCTCAATGTTTGGAAGACCGAGTTCTCGAGCAATTTTTAATATATCACGCAGAGCTATTATTTCACAATGTGTGACCGATGAAGCATAGGTTGACTTGCAGTAGCAAAAGATCTCGTCTCCATTATTATTTATGAAAACACCATCAAGGCCAGCTTCTAGTGTATATTTGAAAAAAGCTCCATCAATATTCAGCTTGATTGTATTTTGTGGTGGTTTGTTTCATCTGATATCAATTAAAATACTGCTTTCTTTGAAGGGGTTTTTCTCCGTAAAAAAGTTATATTCCCAAGCTTGGTAAAGAATATCGGTGTGATGAACCTTATAGTTAAGGTTATTTATGTTGTTGTTATTTCTATTCCTCCAAATATTCCAAATGGCGAAGGGAAGAATGGTTCTCCAGTTATTAGAATAAAAACTTTTTCGAACAAAAATCTCTTTTAGGCTCATTAACCAGTGGATATCTTCTTTTAACTGGATATTTGAGATGCCCATATTTTCCCAGAAAGATTGAGTGTCGGGGTAGTAGATGAAAATGTATTGTGCATTTTGTAAGTTATTTCTACAAATGGTGCAAACCTTGTCTATGTTCTTGCCAATATGGGATAAGAAAGCTCTGAAAGGGATGTGATTATGCATGCATTTCTACAAGAAGAATTTGATTTTGTTTGGGCATTGAGGATCCCAAATCCAGTTAAAATGTAATTTAGGAGTGGAAAAAGCATTTATGAGATTGTAGCATGATTTAATAGAAAAGTGACAACTGGAAGTGATACCCCAGGTCATAGTATCCCTTTTAAAAAACTTATTAGGTGTAGGGGTTGCAATAATTTTTTTCATTAAGATACTAGAAAAGTCAAAAGAGATACCAGTGAGGTCCCATTTATCATATTTTATAATATCTTTAATGGAAATACTGAGGTCTTTTTATTAATAGGACTATATATATTCTTTCTTAATGAACTGGAGTTGTGGATCCAATTTGAAGACCAAATTTTCATATTTGAGTGAGAGTTAGGATGCCATAAAATACCACCATTACAAAGATTCCATCCTTTTAAAATGGATTTCCTAATAAAAGAAGAAGCATTTATTGATTTAATATTGGCATACTTATAGGAGATGAGTTGAGCCCAAGGGGTGTTTGTGTTTTGTAATAGTCTCAAAGAAAGACCTGTTAGTAAGGCAATGTTCTTGGAAGAAGCTTTATGAATGCTAAGGCCTCCTTCCTGCTTACTCTTAGTGACAATGTTCTAGTTCACTAAATGGAGTTTTTTTTAGGTGCTAGTGCTCCTCCAAATGAAATCCCTTTGTATCTTATTCATTTTTAGGACTTTACCAGGTAGATAAGTGTACTGCATAGAGTAAGCAGGGATATCATTTAGAGTGCTAGTTGCAAGAGTTGTTCTACTTGCCATATTTAGAAAGGAACATTTCTAATGAGACATTTTGTTATGAAGTTTGTCAATTATGAATTGGAAGTCTCTAGGTTTCAGACTATGATTTAGAATTGGGAATCCTAGATATTTTCCAAAATCATGAGTAACCTTCATTCCGAGAAGGTTTGAGAAGTAGGAAGAAATATGAGAAGGACATATTTTTGGGAGGATCATTTTCGACTTAGTGAAATTGATGGATAAGTCTGATTGAGAGCAGAAAAATCCATACTAGATTTTATGCAATTTTTCGATTTTTTTGTTAGCCTTACACATTAGGATGATATCATCTGCAAATAGAACATGGGAAAAGGATGGACTTTTTTGACAAATTTTATTGGGTCCCAATTTAAAATGTGTGATGGCTCAGAAGGTCATCACTTATTTTAGAAATAAATTCTGTATTTTGAGGTCTAAAAAAACCTCTTATTTGTCTAACCTCGATTTGTGTGTACAGTTCGGCCCTCTATCCAGAAAGCCATTATCTAAAAATTTGTGAAAATGATAAATTTTACTTTTAAAATGAATTTAAGTTGACTTCGATCAATATTTTGGGTAAACGGATCGGACCTGTGATTCGATGGTCCCAGAGTGTCCGTAGAAAAATATGGGACTTGGGCATATGCCCAGAATTAAATTTCGAGGTCCCAAGCCCGAGAAATGAATTTTTTAAGAAAATTGTTTAACTAATTTTTTTTGAGTTTTTGGAAATTTGGATGTAATTGGATTTGATGGTATCAGACCCCTATTTTGGTTCTGGAGCCCGATACAGGTTTTATATATGATTTAAGTTGAGACTGTAAAAATTTGATGAGAAACGGACTTGAAATGACGTGAATCAGACCATCAGTTGTTAAAAATGGAACTTAAGAGTTCATGAGATTTTCCTTTGATTTTGATGCTAAATTTGTTGTTAAAGGTGTTAATTTGGCGATTTGTTCGTACGAGTAAGTCCACATGATGTTTTTGAGTTAGCATGCATGTTTGGTTTGGAGCCCGGAGGGCTCGGGTGAGTTCTGGTTAATTTTTGGGGTGTTTAGACTTGGGAAAAACACTGCTGGTGCATCAGTTATGGTACACCTGTAAGTCAAGCACCGCTGGCGTGAACTCGTAGGTGCGCATATAGGGCTGTAGGTGCGATCCAGCCCGGTTTCCCCTCCTCTCGCAGATGTGGAGAAGATTCCAAAGAAGTGATTCCGCAGGAGCGGATTTTCTTTCGCAGGTGCGGCCCCAACGAGCCTAATCATTTCCGCAGAAACGGTCAATTTTTCACACGTGTGCTTGCGCAAGTGCGACCCAAGCACCGCCGGTGCGAGTGTCGGGTAGTGAAGTCTTTTAAAATAAAAATTCAGCATTTTCTCTTTCAAAATTTCACAAAAATAGAAGATCTAGAGCAATTTTCTCAAGAGAGTTTCTTCCCAAATCATAGGTAAGTGTCCATTAACTAATTTCTTTCAACTCTCTAATATTTTTCATCAACTTTTATCTTAAATCCTAGGGTTTTAATGGTAGAAAATTAGGAACTTGGGTAGAGTTAGGGATTTTTTGTCAATTGGGATTTAGACCTGATTTTGGGGTCGAATTTTGATACTAATTGCATATTTAGGCTCGTGGGTGAATGTGTGATCGGGTTTTGATCCGAACCTCAAATTTCAACCAAGCGGGATCGGGGTCAGTTTTTGACATTTTGGGGAACATGATAGAAAACCTATAATTAAGAATTGGGTAAGAATTCTTTAGCATTTATTGATATTGTTAAATTGGACTAGATACAAGTAAATTGGAGGCGAATTCTAAAGAAAAAGCAGTGTTTGAGGCTTGACTTGGCCGTGGAAGTTTGAGGTAAGTGTTTGGTCTAACCTTAGCTTGAGGGATTAGGAGTTGTGTCTTATTTGCTATGTGTTAATGTAGAGTATGACGTATACGCATGGTGACGGGTATCTATACGTCGGTGTCAAGCATGGCCATGGGTCTAGTGTTGTAATGGTTGTGACTCCGTTGAGAGTTATTCATGCTTAATATGTTGATTATGATATTGTCTCCCTTGCCGGGATGTTATTGTTTATGATATTGTCTCCTTTGCCGAAATGTTATTGTTATGACATTGTCTCCCTTTCCGGAATGTTATTGTTTACGATATTGTCTCCCTTGTCGGGATATTATTGTTATACTCTTGTTTCCTTGCTGAGGTTCTTTTGTGATTGATGTTAATTTATAAATGGGATCGGGTGGCACACTGCCATGAAAATATATGAATTAGGAGCCGGTTGCACGCCTGTAACAAGATATATAAAATGGGAGCGGGTTGCACGCCTGCAATGAGATATATGAAATGGGAGCGGGTTGCACGCCTGCAATGAGATATCTGAAATGGGAGTGGATTGCACGCTTGTAACGAGATATATGAAATAAGAGCGGGTGCACGCCTGCAAAGAGATATGTGAAATGGGATCAGGTTGCACGCTTGCAACAAGGAAGAAATGAAATTAAATTCTGTGTTTGTTTTTCTTATCCTTGTTAGCAATTGGATTTTGGTTTCTTTACATTCCTCTTTGGTATTCTGTGTTATCTGTTACTCCCCGTAGCATGTTTCTCCATCCCATCTTTAATTTGAATATATGCTTTTATCTTTTGCTGTATATGATTTAACTGCACAGGTTCATTCGGTAGTCTGGTCCTAGCCTCATCACTACTTCGCCGAGGTTAGGCTAGGCACTTACCAACACATAGGGTCGGTTATGCTGATACTACGCTCTGCACTGTGTGCAGATACTTGTACCAGAGCGTTTGGACCGCAGTGAGGTTGCTGCCTTCAGTCCAATAGGTGACCCGAGGTAGTCTTGCAGGCATTTACGGGCCTTGGCTTCTCTTTCTATAATTCCTCTTCTATTTTTACCTATTCAGAAACAGATTCGTGTATTTCTATTCAAACCTTATTTGTAGTATTATTAGACAGTCCATGAACTTGTGACACCAAATTTTGGGTAGAGTTGTATTTAGACTTCCGCAGTTTGTATTAAGTTAAATTATCAGATTCTTCTTCCGCTTGTTTAATGATATTATTATTTCCCTATTATATTTATATATATATATATATATATATATATATATATATATATATATACACACATACACACACATATATATATATATTGTTTTGAAATTATAAGGACTTCAAGAATTGAAAATGGTAATTAAATTGGAATGGTTGGCTTGCATAGCTTTTACTAGTAGGCACCATCACGACTCCCGAGGGCGGGAAATCCGAGTTGTGACAAGTTAGTATCAGAGATCTAGGTTACTTAGGTCTCACAATTCAAGGACAAGCTTAGTAGAGTTTGAGGGATCGGTACGGAGACGTCTGTATTTATCCCAGAGGCTATAGAGTTAGGAAAGACTTCGCATCTATTATTTTTTGTCCTGCGGTTAGGTTTCTCAATGCTAATTGAATTTCTACTCTGTTCTTCCACATATGATGAGAACATGTGCTTCCTTATCCACTGATTAGCAGCTCGATCCCCCAGCATTAGCTCCTACGAGGGGCAGAGGGAAAGGCCGAGGCCGTGCTAGAGGTTGAGGCAGGGACAGAGCTCAGCCCAAGCACCAGCACCAGCGGCGGAGACTCAGGTTGAGTATGATAATGAGGTTCCGGCCCAAGCAGTTTTGGTGGGCCCAGATCAGGTCCGAGAGGGGTTCATTGCTACCCCAGTACTCCAGGATGCTCTAGTCCGTCTAGTGGGCCTTATAAAGAGTATCATCCAAGTCAGGCTTGCTTCCTATATCACCAGCCGTCTGTCAGGATGGGGGAGCACCCCAGACTCTTGCTACTTGCACTCTGGAGCAGATGGCTCCCCAGTTTCAGATTCCTGCAGCTCAGCTAGTTGGACCCGTTCAGTCGGGTGTGGTAGCTCAGACCGGTAATGGAGCAGCTATGGCTACTGATGTTTTGTGGAGATTGGACATGTTCACCAAGCTCTTCACTACCACTTTCAGCGGTGCATCTTCTGAGGATCCCCAGGATTATTTAGATAGTTGTCAAGAGGTTCTGAGGAACATGGGTATAGTGGAGACCAATAGGGTTGACTTTGCTAGTTTTTGCTTATCTAGATCTGCCAAGACTTGGTGGAGAGATTATTGTTTGGCTAGACTAGTTGGGTCACCAGCTTTGACTTGGGATCAGTTTTCTCAGCTATTTCTGGAGAAGTTTATTCCTATCACTCAGAGGGAGAACTATTGGAGGCAGTTTGAGCGTCTCCAGTAGGGTTCTAAGACCATTACTCAGTACGAGACTAGGTTTATTCATTTGGCCCATCATGCTCTTCTTATACTTCCCACTGAGAGATAGAGAGAGAGAGAGTGAGGATGTTCATTGAGGGACTCATTCAGCCTATTCGACTTCAGATGGCTAAGAAGATGGGGAGTGAGATTTCTTTTCCAGAGGCGACTAATGTGGCCAGGAGAGTTGAGATGGTTTTTTTCACAGGGGGTGGTCAGGGGTCTGACAATAGGCCTAGTCATTCAAGCAGATTCAGTGGTGCCTCGTCTAGAGGCATGGATTCATATGGTAGAGGCCATCCCCCTAGGCCTTTTCAGTCAACACTTCAGGCTTCTCACGGTGCCCCAGGTGTCCGTGCTTCTCACATGCAGTATTTTGATCAGTAGTCTTATAGTGCATCGCCAGCTCCTATCAGTGCACCTCCGCTTAAGAGTTTTTAGGGTCGTTAGTCTCAACAGCCAAGGGCTTGTTTTACTTGTGGAGACATGACGCATATTGCTAGATTTTGCCCTTGATCACCAATCAGTTATCAGCACCAGGGTTCCCGTGCAATGATTCAGGCACCCAGTGTTCCACCGTCCGCCCAACTAGTTAGAGGTGGAGGTAGAGGTATTAGAGGAGGAGCTCAGGCCGCTAGAGGTGGAGGCCAACCAGCAAGAGGTCGTCCTAGAGATGTAGTTCAGAGTGCTGGGGCCCATCCCCAATGTTATGCTCTTCCAGCTAGGCCTGAGGCTGAGGCATCTGATGCAGTCATGATAGGTACTTTTTTGGTTTGTGGTAGGGATGCTTCAGTTCTATTTGATCCAAGGTCTACATACTCCTATGTGTCATCTTATTTTTCACCATATTTGATTATGCCTAGTGATTCTTTGAGTGCTCCTGTATATTTTTCTACATTGGTGGGTGATTATATTATGGTAGATCGTGTTCATCGTTCTTTTTATAGTTATTAGAGGTCTTGAGACCCGAGTAGACCTACTACTTTTGGATGTGGTTTATTTTGATATCATATTGGGGATAGACTGGTTATCACCTTACCACGAGATCTTGGACTGTCATGCCAAGACTGTGACCTTAGACTTTTCAGGCATGCCTCATTTAGAGTATAGAGGGACTCCTGGTCATTCTACCCGTAGTGTTATCTCATAATTTTTCACCATATTTGATTATGCCTAGTGATTCTTTGAGTGCTCCTGTATATTTTTCTACATTGGTGGGTGATTATATTATGGTAGATCGTGTTCATCGTTCTTTTTATAGTTATTAGAGGTCTTGAGACCCGAGTAGACCTACTACTTTTGGATGTGGTTTATTTTGATATCATATTGGGGATAGACTGGTTATCACCTTACCACGAGATCTTGGACTGTCATGCCAAGACTGTGACCTTAGACTTTTCAGGCATGCCTCATTTAGAGTATAGAGGGACTCCTGGTCATTCTACCCGTAGTGTTATCTCATAATTTTTCACCATATTTGATTATGCCTAGTGATTCTTTGAGTGCTCCTGTATATTTTTCTACATTGGTGGGTGATTATATTATGGTAGATCGTGTTCATCGTTCTTTTTATAGTTATTAGAGGTCTTGAGACCCGAGTAGACCTACTACTTTTGGATGTGGTTTATTTTGATATCATATTGGGGATAGACTGGTTATCACCTTACCACGAGATCTTGGACTGTCATGCCAAGACTGTGACCTTAGACTTTTCAGGCATGCCTCATTTAGAGTATAGAGGGACTCCTGGTCATTCTACCCGTAGTGTTATCTCATAATTTTTCACCATATTTGATTATGCCTAGTGATTCTTTGAGTGCTCCTGTATATTTTTCTACATTGGTGGGTGATTATATTATGGTAGATCGTGTTCATCGTTCTTTTTATAGTTATTAGAGGTCTTGAGACCCGAGTAGACCTACTACTTTTGGATGTGGTTTATTTTGATATCATATTGGGGATAGACTGGTTATCACCTTACCACGAGATCTTGGACTGTCATGCCAAGACTGTGACCTTAGACTTTTCAGGCATGCCTCATTTAGAGTATAGAGGGACTCCTGGTCATTCTACCCGTAGTGTTATCTCATATATGAAGTATCGGCGTATGGTTAAGAAGGGGTGTTTGGCCAATTTGGAATATGTTCGTGTTTCTAGTGCTAAGGTTCCTCCTATGGATTATGTGCCTGTTGTTCGTGAGTTTCCTGAGGTATTTCCTTTAGACATGATAGGTATGCCACCCAACAAGGATATTGACTTCTGCATTGACTTGGCTCCAAGCACTCAACCCATTTCTATTCCGCCGTATCGTATGGCCCAGCCCTAGTTGAAAGAATTGAAGGAGCAATAGCAAGACTTGCTTGATAAAGGATTTATTTGACCTAGTATCTCCCCTTGGGGTGCACCGATGTTGTTTGTTAAGAAGAAGGACGGATCTATGAGAATGGGTATAGATTGCCAACAGTTGAACAAGGTTACAATTAAGAATAAGTATCCATTGCCGAGGATTGATGATTTGTTTGATCAACTTCAGGGTGCCAAGGTATTTTCGAAGATTAACTTGAGATCTGGCTGCCATTAGTTGAGGATTAGGGCATCTGATGTCCCTAAGATAGCTTTTCGCACGCGGTACGGGCATTATGAGTTCTTGGTGATGTCATTTCGATTGACAAATACCCCAACAACCTCTATAGATTTGATGAATTGAGTGTTCAAGCCTTACTTGGATTCGTTCGTAATAGTCTTCATTAATGATATTTTAATTTATTCCCGTAGTCGGAAGGAGCATGATCAAAATCTAAGAGTGGTTCTTCAGACTTTTAGATATAGTCAATTGTATGCTAAGTTTTTCAAGTGCGAGTTTTGGTTGGGATCTGTTGCTTTCTTGGGTCATGTTGTTTCAGTAGAGGGTATTCAGGTAGATCCAAAGAAGATAAATCAAGTCAAGTACTAGCCTAGAACCACATCAACTATAGAGATCCGAAGTTTCTTATGTTTGGTAGGCTATTATCATCGATTTATGGAGGCGTTTTCATCTATTATAGCCCCGATGACCAGGTTGACCCAGAAGGGTTCCCAGTTCAGGTGGTCGGACGAGTGTGAGGCGAGCTTTCAGAAGCTCAAGATAGCTTTGACTACGATGCCGGTGTTGGTTTTGCCCATATGTTTAGGGACATATACAGTTTATTGTGATGCATCTCGTATTGGACTTGGTGTAGTGTTGATGCAGAATGGCAAGGTCATTGCTTATGCTTCACTTTAGTTGAAGATTCATGAGAAGAACTATCTGGTTCATGATTTGGAGTAAGCAGCCATTGTTTATGCATTGAAAATTTGGATGCATTACCTGTATGGTGTGGCATGTGAGGTATTCACGGATCACAAGAGTCTATAATATTTGCTCAAGCAGAAGGAGCTAAATTTGAGGCAGAGAAGGTAGTTGAAGCTATTAAAAGATTATGATGTCACCATCTTATACCATTCGAGAAAGGCCAATGTGGTGACCGATGCTTTGAGTAGGAAGTCGGCTTGTATGGGCAGTCTTGCATATATTTCGATCGGTAAGAGACCTCTTGCTTTGGATGTTCAGGCTTTGGCCAATCAGTTTGTGAGGTTGGATGTTTCTGAGCATAGCTGTGTAATAGCTTGCACAGTCGTTCGTTCTTCTTTATTGGAGCATATCCGAGATCGATAGTATGATGATCCTTATTTGTGTGTCCTTAGGGACACGGTGCAGCAAGCTGGTGCCAAGCAGGTTACTTTAGGAGATGATGGGGTTTTGAGGCTACAGGTTCGGGTTTGTGTGCCTAATGTGGACGTACTCCGAGAGTTGATTTTAGAGGAGGCCCATAGTTTCCTCTACTCTATTTATCCGGGCGTCACTAAGATGTATCACGATTTATAGCAGCACTATTGGTGGAGGAGGATGACGAAGGATATTGTTGCATATATGACTCGGTCTTTGAACTATCACCAGTTAAATTACGAGCATCAGAGACTTGGTGGATTGTTTTAGAGGATTGAGCTTCCCGAGTAGAAGTGGGAGCGTATCACTATAGACTCTGTTGTTGGACTCCCATAGACTTAGAGGAAGTTTGACACAGTGTGAGTTATTGTTGATAGGCTGACCAAGTCAGCGCATTTCATTCAAGTGGCAGTTTCCTATTCTTCTGAGAGGTTAGATGAGATCTATATCTGGGAGATTGTTCATCTTCATGGTGTACCCGTGTCTATCATTTCTGATCGAGGTACGCAGTTTACCTCACATTTTTTGAGAGCAGTACAGCGTGAGTTAGGCACATCGGTCGAGTTGAGCACATCATTTCACCCTCAGACGGATGGGCAATCTGACCGTACTATCCAGATTTTGGTGGATATGCTCTGAGCATGTGTCATTGAATTTGGAGGATCGTAGGATCAGTTTTTGCCTTTAGCAGAGTTTGCCTACAATAACAGCTACCGGTCGAGTATTCAGATGGCTCCTTATGATGCTTTATATTGTAGGCGGTTTTGGTCGCTGGTTGGATGGTTTGAGCCGGGAGAGGCTCGGTAGTTGTGTATGGATCTAGTACAGGATGCCTTGGACAAGGTCAGGATCATTCAGGATAGGCTTCATACAACCCAGTCTAGGCAAAGAGCTATGCCGATCGCAAGGTTTGTGATGTGGAATTTATGGTTGGAGAGCGGGTATTGCTTCGAGTGTTGCCTATGAAGGGCGTGATAAGATTTGGTAAGAAGGGAAAGCTCAGCCCTAGGTTCGTTGGCTCGTTTGAGATTCTTGATCGAGTAGGAGAGGTGGCTTACAGACTTGCATTGCCGCTGAGTTTATCAGCGGTGCATCCACTATTTCATGTGTCCATGCTTTGGAAGTATCACGGTGATCCATCCCACGTGTTAGACTTCAGCACTATCAAGTTGGACAAGGACTTGTCCTTTGAGGAGCAGCCGGTAGCTATTCTAGACCAACAGGTTCGTAAGTTGAGATCGAAGAGTTTTCTTCTATTCGTGTCTAGTAGAGGGGTCAGTCTGTTGAGGCATCGACTTGGGAGTCCAAGTCTGATATACGGAGCTGTTATTCCCATCTTTTCTCTGACTCAGGTACTTTTTTCTTATGTCCATTCGAGGACGAACGGTTGTTTTAGAGGTGGAGAATGAGATGACCCGAAAGGTCATAACTTGTTTTACAAAATAAATTCTGTATTCTGAGGCCTAAAAACCCTCATATTTGTCTCACCTCAATTTACGCATGCGTCCAGGCGTGTATCCGAAAATCCATTTTGTGAAAGTCTGTGAAAAATGGTAAATTTTGCTTTTAAAATGAATATGAGTTGACTTCGGTTAACAATTTGAATAAACAGACCCGGACCCATGATTCAATGGTCCCGAAGGGTCGGTAGGAAAATGTGGGACTTAGGCGTATGCCCGAAATTGAATTCCGAGGTCCCAAGCCCGAGAAATGAATTTTTGAAGAAAATTATTTTACTGAAATTTTTTTGGTTTTTGGAAATTTGGATGTAATTGGATTTGATGGTATTGGGCCCATATTTTTGTTTCGGGGCCTGACACAGGTCTTATATATGATTTAAGTTGAGTCTGTAAAAATATGGTTAGAAACAAACTTGAAATGACGTGAATCGGACCCTCGGTTGTTAAAAATATAACTTCAGAGTTCATGAGATTTTCCTTTGATTTTGATGTTAAATTCGTTGTTAAAGGTATTAATTTGGTGATTTAATCGCACGAGTAAGTCCATATGATGTTTCTGAGTTAGTATGCATGTTTGGTTTGGAGCCCCGAGGGCTCGGGTGAGTTTCAGTAGGATCCGGGGTATTTAGACTTAGGAAAAACACTACTGGTGCATCAGTTGGTACTCCTGCGAGTCAAGCACTGCAGGTGCAAGCTCGCAGGTGCGCATATAGGGTCGAAGGTGCGGTCCAGCCCAGCTTCCCCTCCTCTCGCAGATGCAGACAAGCTTCTGCAGAAGTGATTTCGCAGGAGCGGATTTCCTTTCGCAGGTGTGGCCCCAGCGAGCCTAATCATTTCCGTAGAAACTATCAATTTTTTGCACGTGCGCTCGCGCAAGTGCGACCCAAGCACCACATGTGCGAGAGTTCAGCAGTGAAGTCTTTTAAAATAGAACTTCGGCATTTTCTCTTTCAAAATTTCACAAAAATAGAAGACCTAGGGCAAATTTCTTAAGAGATTTTCTTCCCAAATCATAGGTAAGTGTCCATTAACTAATTTCTTTCAAATCTCTAATGTTTTTCATCAACTTCTATCTAAAATCCTAGGGTTTTAATGGTAAAAAATTGGGTATTTGGGTAGAGTTAGGGCTTTTTGATCAATTGGGATTTAGACTTTATTTTGGGGTCGGATTTCAAACTAATTGCATATTTGGGCTCGTGAGTGAATGGGTGATCGGATTTTGGTCCGAATCTTGAGTTTCGACCAAGCGGGCCCAGGGTCGATTCTTAACTTTTTGGGAAACATGATAGAAAACCTATAATTAAGCATTGGGTATGAATTATTTAGCATTTATTGATGTTGTTAAATTAATTTGGACTAGATACAAGTAAATTGGAGGTGAATTCTAAAGGAAAAACAATGTTTGAGGCTTGAGTTGGCCGTGGAAGTTTGAGGTAAGTGTTTAGTTTAACCTTAGTTTGAGAGATTAGGAGTTGTGTCTTATTTGCTATGTGTTAATTGTAGAGTATGACGTATGGGCATGGTGACGAGTATCTATACGTCGGTGTCAAGCATGCCCGTGGGTCTAGTGTTGTAATGGTTGTGACTCCATTGAGATTTATTCATGCTTAATATGATGATTATGATATTGTCTCCCTTGCCGGGATGTTATTGTTTATGACATTGTCTCCCTTGATGGGATGTTATTGTTTTGACATTTTCTCCCTTGCAGGGATGTTATTATCTACGTTATTGTCTCCCTTGCCGGGATGTTGTCGTTATACTCTTCTTCCCTTGCAGGGATTCTTTTGTGATTGATGTTGATTTGTAAATGGGATCGGGTGGCACGCCGCCACGAAAATATATGAAATAGGCGCGGGTTGCACGCTTGCAACAAGATATATGAAATGGGAATGGGTTGCATGCCTGGAACGAGATATATAAAATGGGAGCGGGTTGCACGCCTGCAACGAGATATATGAAATGGGAGCGGGTTGCACGCCTACAATGAGATATGTGAATGGTATCGGGTTTAGCTGCATAGGTTTATTTGGTAGTCTGGTCCTAGCCTCGTCACTACTTTGCCAAGGTTAGGCTAGGCACTTACCAGCACATGGGGTCGGTTGTGCTGATACTACACTCTGCACTGTGTACAGATACTGGTACCGGAGCGTTTGGACCACAGTGAGGTTTCTGCCTTCAATCCAACAAGCATTCACGGGCCTTGGTTTGGACCACAGTGAGGTTGCTGCCTTCAATCCAACAAGCATTCACGGGCCTTGGCGTCTCCTTCTATCATTTCTTTTCTGTTTTTACTTATTCAGAGATAGATTTGTGTATTTATATTCAGACCTTATTTGTAGTATTCTTAAACAGTCTGTGAACTTGTGAAACTAAATTCTGGGTAGAGTTGTATTTAGACTTCCGCAATTTGTATTATGTTAAATTATCATATTTTTCTTCCGCTTGTGTATTTCCCCTGCTTTATATATGTTGTTTTGAAATTATAAGGACTTAAAGACTTGAAAAGGGTAATTAAATTAGAATGGTTGGCTTGCCTAGCTTTCACTAGTAGGCGCCATCACGACTCCCGAGGGTGGAAAATCCGGGTCGTGGTAAAATGTTTGTTTGATAATTTAAGAGCTTTGAGAGCAGTTCTAAGCAAAGGATAAATATGTAGGGTGATAAGGGGTCTCCTTGGCGAATACCGCTACTTGGACTGAAAAACTCAGTTATTGTCCCGTTAACAAGAATTCTCATAAAGCCGGTACTAATGCAGTGCATAATTAAATTAGTGATTTTCGAGGATAATTTGAAGAATCTAAGAGTTCTATAGACAAACAACCATTCTAATCTATCGAAAGCTTTTCCAGATCAATTTTTATAAGCATATCAGGGATAGATTTTTTGTTTTTACGAAGATTATTCATAAGTTCTTGAATGATAATAGCATATCACTAGCTCTCCTATTTTTAATGAAGCTAGATTGGAGAGGACTAATGAGGTAGGGTAAAATAGCTTTTATCCTGTTTGCATTGTTTTCGTAATGATTTTTTAAGAGGTATTACAAAGACCAATAGGTCTAAAAAAATTTAGGTTGTTTGCATTGGAAAATTTTGGGATAAGACAAATAAAGGTTTCATTTATACCATTTGGCAGAGTTTGTGTATCAAAAACCTTATGACAGTAGGATTCTATTGAATTTTTGATGTGCCAGTATTTTTTGGAGAAAAAAGGATGAATTTCATCCGGCCCAGGTGCTTTGAAGGGCTTGAAAGAAAATATAGCACTTGTAATTTCCTCATTTGTCAAGACTAGATAAATCATTATTATTTTGGCACTTAGGATCATCTAGGATGTCCTTTCTATGAGAGGATGTTTTTGAGGTTGTGAAAGAATTTGTAAAGAAAGCAAGAGTATGATTTAAAATTGATCTTGGATCAGTAATCCATTCACCATTATTGTTGGTAAAATACATAATGTCATTATGATGCTTACGATTTGAAGCCATTACATGGTATAACCTTGTATTTGCATCCCCATCGTTTAACCTAGAGTTCATGGAGCGTAATTTCCAAAAGTCTTGCTCCATTTTCAGAATGTTGTTGTATTCTAATTGGAGTTTAGATTATAAGTCTTGTAAAAAGAAACTTCTTTGGTATGATGGGGAGGTTTGAATTCCATTTAGCCGGGCTAGGACTATTTTTTCTTTTTAAAAATATCTCCAAATGTCTCATTCTTCCAGTTCACAACAGTGTCTTTGAAACTAACTTGAGCTTCCGTTAAACTATTGTTTGACCAATATTTTTTAACAATGTTAATGAAATTCGGATATCTACACCAAATAGTTTCAAGTCCAAATGGTTTGCTTATGAAATTTACATTTTTTGGGCTTAATAATAAAGGGCTATGGTCGGAGTGAGTTCTAGGCAGATGTGTGACTATATTGATGTTCTAAACGTCAATACCACACAAGAGGGGGAGGGGATGATTTGTGTAGTACCCAATTTTCGCTCTAGAAGAACCTGGTTCTTCTAGGTATTCAAACTACTACTGTTTGAAGAATAATAAGTACATAAAATAAAGAACACAAAGATTTTTATGTGGAAAATACCTGGATCAAAAGGTGAAAAAACTACGACCTACTACTCAGTAGGATTTTCCCAAACTTCCACTAAAATCACTGAGCCAAAACAACATTTACAAAACTCTTTGTAAACCTAAGGATTAACTCTAATCCCGTTGTGGCACTCAGCCTTAACTGTTGCGACAACTTCCAGTTAGCTGTAACTTGAACACTCTTAAGTACCTAGTACAATTGCTTCTATGAAAGCTGAAAGGTAGAACTTTAAACCACCTACTACAATTGAACTAGACTAAAAGAAAGACATAATGGAACCGATTCTTCCATCTTGTTCAAGTAGCTTCAGGAGTGCACACTCAAATCTCACATAAATTGCTTGCAAAATCGTCTTGCTCTTTTGCTCTCAATTTAGTTTAACCTCCACGTATGTGCAATCCATGTAAAAGAGGACAATCACTGTTTTTAATAGGTTAATGACAGTTTGATTGGGACTCAATTGCTGATCTTCTATCGTAGTTGAGTTCTTGAAGATCTCAAACTCCAACACTATCTTTATCCAGATTGTGTTCTCTTCATATAAGGAGACTTTCTCCCTTTATCCAATATGCAATCTTTTCGATCAGATCAGAAGATATTGCTGCTTGATCAGTATGACTTATCTCCTTCACGTGCACCTCACATATATAGGTTGATCATGACTGTGCTTCACAAGATGGACCTGGTCCATGACTGAATGATGACAAACTCTATGCTTTTTACTGATCAAGGGACCTGTAAGAACTCTCAGCTTAACCATCAACACTAAACTTAGAAAATTCACTTATCATCAAGGACCAGGTTAATTAGGTTATAAATATCACTTATTTCAGAATAAGTGTAAAGCACAATATCTCTTCCCCCTTTTGGCATCATCAAAAAGTTGCATACACAATGTGAAACCCAGATTTTAATAAATACTCATGGCCACTGGGCAACTGCAAGTGTAATCAGGGTGCAATCCTTAGTAATCAAACAAACATATTTAAACTATCAAGGTCAGAATAATCATTGAACAAGAGAAAATAGCAGTTGTCATTAAAAATCCACAAAAAGAAAGAAAAACATTCAAACCATGAGCAAAAACAAAAAAATCCCTAATCTGGGTCACTGGGGGTACTAGACAAGTTCAGGAAACAAAGGCTAGAAGTCCTAAGGCTTGAAGGAACTAGAGGGTTGAGTTTGGAGAAGATTCAGCATGTTCGAAGAATTCCATCATTCTTCTCCTTTTCTTTGGCAAGCTCAATTTTGAGACCATCCCTCTCAGTTTCCACTTCAACCACACGAGCCTTAAGCCTAGCAATTTTAGCATCCTTAGCTGTACATTCCTAAACCAAAGTCCTAACTTTGCTGTTTATGGGTGTCTTCAGAGATGAACCGGGTTCAACTTGGTTGGCATTGACTGGATAGTCATATGTAAGAAGAGTTTTGATGCAGAGTGTTCCTTGCTCGAGGCCATTTCCCATTTCTTCAGAGGCACATTTAGCCTGTCCAGAACTCTGGTTAGTATGAAGCCATATGGAGTAGCATGAGCCTTAGAACCATTTATGACCCTGTCTAGCAATTTGACTATGAGGGCAGGCTAGATGATTTGGTTTCTTCTCTCTAAGCATTCCATAAGAACCGGATCCATATAGTTAGCAGTGTGCTTTCTATTCTGTCTTGGCAATAAGCACTTGTTGACAAACTCAAACACAACCTTGTGCTCAGGCCTCATCTCACTTTTCTGCACAGCCCTGGCTTCATTCACTTCCTCTGAATCACAAAACCTCTTGGTAATTTCAAGGGTAGTAGGGAGGGAGTCCAGGAATGGCCATATTTGCCTAGTATAGTCATCAAACACTTCAGAGGGTATCTCCAGAATCTCTCCCAGTTTCTCTGCATCAAACTGCACTGGGACTCCCTTCACCAAGCTACTAACAACTCCATCCTTAACATTAGCATTTGCCATAAATTCAATCAGCTCATTTCTAGCTAGCCTACTTTCCATCTGAAGGACCATGTCCTTCCATCCCTAAGCTACTAAAGAATATATCAATCTTATCATCGCTGGTCCACAAGGTACCTCAACAATCTACCTTTTAAAATCTTCCTTCTGCCAAAGATGGAAAGTTTGTCCTGTACCTTCTCAGAATCATTCTCTTCTTCTTCTCCACTTTAGTCATCATTATTTGAAACTTTTGTTTGTTTAGCTTTCCCTGCAAATCTTGTCTACTTGGCTAGTGTGGGTTCAGCATCCACAGGCACAGAAGAAGACTTCTTAGAGGAAGTCTTGGGCTTTTTAGGCTTGGGTGTAGGAACCTCCACTGTTGTACCCCTTTCTTGATGGACTAGTTCCATCTCCTTTTCCTCAACAACCTTAGAGGATTCTGCAATCTTCCCCTTTCCCTTATCCATTTTCTTTTTCTTACTTTCTTCTAAGGCTTTTTGTAGATAAGCTAGATCAGCTTCACTCTGTTTTACCATGCTTCTTATGGCTCTACACCTAGGCACTAAAGGGGCAGTAGGTGTAGGGGATGAGGCTTTTCTTTTCGTGGAAGGCTTGGGAACAGTTGGGGCTATTGTTGTGGGAGCTTTACATTTCTTTTGGTAATAGTTTTCCCCAACTTTTTTTAGTAGATCAGCCAAGGTTTCTTTAGTAGATGAAATAGGTTCATCTCTTTGCTTGCTCAGATGAACCAACCCCTCAGCAGCTTCCCCAAAACCACTTCCCCCTGACTTCATGCCACTCTCTTCTAATCTCTCTTGTGCAACCCCACACATAGCAAGAATTGTTCACTTCCCATTTCCCCTCTCTTCACCACATGCACCCTCTCTTTCTTTTTCTTTTTCAAAATTCCTTTTACCTCCACTCCTACGTCTCTCAAGCACTTCAACATCGCTAATGGGTCCAACCAGAACAAGCCTAGTCTCTGAGTTTTCAATCACAGATGAACTTACCTCAGTAGGGGATTCTTGAGTCTTCTCAGAGTTAGAAGACCCATGTCCTTCCCCCCGAGTCGTTGATTGATAGGATTCAGACTCAGAGCTGGAGTGGAATTTGGAGCTTGGCTTTGCTTCATTTGGCTTGGTTTTAACCTTTTGGTTAAAGCCTTTCTCAAAGCCCCAGATGCTACAGTCTTACGAGCAAGCATTTTCTGCCTTCATAGTCTAGGTTTTGGAGATACACTAAGGGGAGTAAATGGGGATGGATTTGAAGGAGATGGTGGTGGAGGAGAGCCAGGATGGTATTATGGGTTAGACATGATTGTTAGTTTCTTGAGAAATTTTGGGAAATTTGGAGAAGAGGACAATTGGAAGTGAAGAAGAGTTTTTGACGGTTTTGGAATTATGATGAATGCTGGAGAGGTGGAGTGTATTTAAAGAGAATTAGACATTTAATAAGTAATGACAGCTTTTTGCAGGGGTCAAATAGGAGTCTAATCAAACTGAAATTCAATAATTTAAATGATTGATTTGGCTTCCATAGACATTAGGCAAAAATGACGGTTTGGAGTTCTAGATGGACGGATTTGGTTTAATGCTAACAGATAGAGTTTTCTAGGAATTTGACAAGTATAGGACTTCTGCTCATGATTGAATTATTAATCTTTTTAATTGTGCAAAGTATAGAAAACATACCTTAGCTTTCATATGAACCCATACTGATGAACCAGGTTCTTCATTTAGAATTCTCTTGATCATGCCTCAAATGCCATAATAGAGAAAATTTTGCAAGAGTTCAGTGAGTCATATAAACACATATCACAGAAGTATACTAATTATAGTATGAAGCTGAGTAAGAATTAATCTAGATATTTACACAAGTTCAGAATTCCTAGCCAACTTTTTTTTCATTTTTCAATTAATTTTTTTTTCATTGTGCATTCTGAACTGGACCTATTAGGTGATCATAATCATCCCTAATTCCAAACTGTTCCTCTCAAAGTTTTCTCTACTCAGTGCTTTAGTGAAGATGTCAGTAATTTGTTTATTAGTAGCACAAAATTCTATGGAGATCAATCATTTCTCATAATTATCTCTCAAGAAGTGGTGTCTAACATCTATATGCTTAGTCCTCTTATGATGAACATGGTTTTTTGTTATACTTATAGCACTAGTATTATCACAGAATATAGGAATGCAACCAACTTCAATGCCAAAATCTACCAGCTGCTGTTTGATCCATAGTAATTGAGCACAATAAGAAGCAGCAACAACATATCAGCTTCAACAGTAGATAAGGCCACTAAATTTTGCTTCTAGTAGCCCATGACACAAGACATGAACCAAGAAAGTGTGCCATACTTGAGGTGATCTTCCTATCCACTAGGAAACCAGCATAATCAATATCAGCATATCCTACTAGATTGAAATTACTACCTTTTGGGTACCAAAGACACAGATCAATGGTGCCTTTCAGATATCTTAGTATCCTCTTGACATCAGTCAAGTGAGACTCTTTTGGATTGGCCTAAAAACAAGCACAAATCCCTACACTGAAAACTATATCAGGTCTGCTGGCAGTAAAATACAAGAGTGAACCAATCATACCCCTATACAACTTTTGATCATCTGATGAATCAGGTTCATCAATCTCTAATTTAGTGGCAGTTGCAATGGGTGTGTCTATTTCTTTTGATTCTTCCATTTTAAACTTTTTGATAAGCTCCTTTGCATACTTCTGCTGATGGATCATGGTTCTATTAGGACTTTGTTTGATCTGCAAGCCTAAGAAGAAGTTAAGCTCACCCATCATACTCATTTCAAACTCACTTTCCATTAGTTTTGCAAAGTCCTTACTCAGTATATTTGTACCACAAAGAGATCCTTACCTTTTTCCCTTAAGAATAAGGTACTGTCAATTTTACCTCTTTTGTAACCATATTCTAGCCTGCTTGAGTGCATAGAGAGCCCTGTCTAACTTGTACACATGCTCAGGACATTCCTTACTCTCAAACCCTGGAGGTTATTTCACAAACACTTCTTCTTTTAGGTAGCCATTCAGGAAGGCACTTTTAACATCCATCTAATGAAGAGTGAATTCCATGTGTGCTTCAATAGCTATGAGGAGTCTGATTGCCTCTAGTTTTGCTACTGGAGCAAAAGTCTCATCATTCTATGCCCTCATCTTGGCTGTAACCTTGGACCACCAGTCTTGCCTTATTTCTTGTAACTATTCCATCTTCATCAAGTTTGTTTCTGAAGACCCATTTTGTACCAATAACTGATCTGTCATTGGGTATTAGAACCAGATGCCAAACTTGACTTCTCTCAAACTAATTGAGTTCATCTTGCATTGCATTCACCCAATCTGCATCCCGCAAAGTCTCAACAATATTTTTAGGTTCAATAAGAGATAAAAAGGCATCAAAAGCACACAGATTCTTTAGTTGTGATCTAGTTTTGACTCAAGATGTTGGATCAATGATAATGTTCTCAATAGGATGAGAAATTTGATACTTGTGAGGTTTCACAACCAACTAGTTTCTACTAGATGTTTCTCCCATGTTCTGTTGCTGAGGAACAGGGTCATGAATAGGTTTTTAGGGGGTTTATTTTAATTCCTCTTGGATTAGTTCCCCCTGTCAGGTTGCCCTGAATGGAAGAACCTATTCCATCACATGTTCCTTCTTTTGGTGCCATGTTGACTTGTGTTGAGGCTTCAGTCAAATCCTTTACCAATCCAATAGCTTCATCTTCATGTTCCTATCTCTCAGAAAGAATATTAGTTTCATCGAATACTACATGTACACTTTCTTCTACACACAAAGTTCTTCTATTTAACACTTTATATGCTTTGCTATGTGAAGAATATCCCAATAATACTCCCTCATCACTTCTGGTATCAAACTTACCTAGGGAGTCTTTTCCATTATTGTGCACAAAGCACTTCTATCCAAATGCCCTAATATGGGATATATTTGGTTTTCTCCCTTTAAGTAATCTCATATGGAGTCTTCTCTACAAGATGTTTAGTCATGCATCTATTGATAATGTAACATGCAATATTTACAGCCTCTGCCCAGAAGCTATGGGGCAGTTTACTAGAAAGAAGCATAGTCCTAGCCATGTATTCAAGAGTCCTGTTCTTTCTTTCAACTACTCCATTTTGTTGAGGAGTCTTAGGAGTAGAGAAGTTATGATCTATACCATTTTCACTATAGAATTAAGCAAATTTAGCATTTTCAAATTCAATTCCATGATCGGACCTAATGGATGCAAGTTGATTTCCTAATTGTTTCTGAGTTTTTTTAATAAAGGTAGTAAACATGTCAAATGCTTCATCTTTAGATGTTAGAAATAGTACCCAGGTAAATCTAGAATAATCATCAACAAGTACCATTACATATTTCTTTCCACCTCTGCTCATGGTTCTCATTGGACCACAGAGATCCATATGGACCAGTTCCAATGACTTGGTTGTGCTTACAATTTTCTTGCTTTTAAAGGATGATCTTACCTGCTTCCCCCTTATACAGGCTTCACAAACTTTGTCTTCCTTGAACTTGATGTTAGGTAACCCTATCACCAAGTCCTTGGAGACTAATTTGTTTAGCTAATTCAGACTAGCATGACCAAGTCTTTTGTGCCACAGGAGGGGATCATTACCTAGCACACTTAGGCAGGTTAGTTCATTTTCTGAAAGAGTAGACAAATCTACAATGTAAAGATTGTTAACTCTTTTTCCCTGCAAAGTGGTAAGGTTAGTCACGAAGCATTTTGTAGAGGGGAGTGCTACAAGGTTACCTCTGTCACACAGTTGTGACACACTGATCAGGCTATATTTCAAGCCATCTATCTAGTAGACATTCTCAATGGAGTGAGAGTCTGTCTTACCTACCTTTCCAACCCCAATAATCCCACCCTTCTTCCCATTTCTAAAGGAGACATTACCTCCCTTTAAGTCCTCAAGTGAAAGGAACTTGTTCTTGCTTCCATGCATATGTTTTGAGCAGCCACTATCCATGTACCATATTTGTCTACTTCCCTTCACTTGGACCTGCAAGAAGAAATCAGAGGTTAGTCTTAGGAACCCACACTAGTTTGGGTCCCTTTCTATAGGCAAAGGGATAAATCAGATTCTTTCTAGCCCACCCAGGCAGCCTATTTTTTTCTTGATCAAAAGCTTTGTTCTTTTGACTGGCCTTTTCTTTTGCATTACATTCATTTTTGTAATGGCCAGTCTTGCCACGGTGTGCGTAGATTTTGTTCGCATGAAGAGTGAGGTACTTGCTTTTAGGATCCCACTTAGGTGCTTGAGTCCCATAACCAAGTCCTGTTTTGTTGCTACTGTGATGTTCTTGTAACCAGGAGAGTGCATCAGAAGCCTTGTTCCATTTGCAAGTTTTGTCTAGTTCATGTTTTACCTTCCCTAGATATTTTTTTAATACTCGTATCTACTCATCTTTCCTGTACAGCTCATCCTTCATTTTTCTTAAGTTTTTTTCTAGGGTGAGATATGTATGATCAGTTTTCTTCTTTCCTATTCCTAGTTTCAGTTTTAAGTTCTCAGACCTGAGTTCTAGGACACCAGTGTCAAGTTCAAGAACCTAGTTCTTCAACTCAGTATTTTTACTTTCAGTCTCATTAGCCCTAGACTCTAGGTTTTTGCACTTGGCTTTTAGGATTACACATTCCCTAGACAGCTCTTCCTTCTCATTATTAATTATCTCAGACTCATCAATGAAGTCTAGCAGTAGCTCAGACAACCTTTCTTTAGACAGGAATTTAATCTTGTTATTGAGATGAAGAATACTTACCTTTTGTTCATCATCTGATTTTTCAATGGCCATAAGTGCTTATTCATCTCTATCTTCATCTTCTGAATCCTTATCTGATGTTTCTCCCCAGGCAGCAACCATAGCCTTTGTTGATCCTCTTTTCCTTTTTGGTTAAACCTGTTACTTCTTCCCGTTCCTTTATTAAGCCCTTTCTTTCTTCCACTCAATTTCCCATTAAGGACAATTCTTGATCATGTGATCAGTCTTACCATATTTGTAGCAACCCTCATTGGTCTGTTTCTCAGGAGCCCTTGGTTTATTGAAGGTTGTACCTCTTGAAGAGCCCTTTCCTCTCATCAGGTACTTTTTGAAATATCATGTGATCATAGCCATTTCATCATCCTCCATATCTGAACCTTCAGCAATTCTGAGAGCCAGACATCATTCCTTCTTAGGTGTATCCATTTTCATGGTTTTCCTTCTCAGTTCATAGGCAGTAAGGTTTCTAATTAGTTCATTCTGCTTGAGGGTAGCAATATTATTTGAAACCTGGATAGTAGTGATTTTGCTTTCCCAAGAGACTTATAGAACCTTTGTTAAAATCTTCTCAACTTTGTCTTCTTCAAGAATAATCCTTCCAAGAGACTTAAGTTCATTTGTCAGTGTGGTGAACCTTGTATACATCTCTTAGATGGTTTTCTCTTTGCTTCATGGTGAAGTTATCATATTGAGAATACAACAGTGTTCCTCTTGACCTCTTCACTTGTGGTATTCCTTCATGAGCCACTTGCAAAGTGTCCCAGATTTCCTTAGCAGTGGTACAACTTGGAATTCTACTGTACTCATCTGGACCTAGACCACACACAAGCCATTTCTTGGCCTTGGCATTCTTTTCCCACTTCTTCAGGTCTTTAGCAATGCAATCAGCTCTTGTCTTTGGCATATCCACTCTTTCAGTATTATTTTTTGTAGTTTCTAGAGGACCATCAGTGACTATGTCCCAGAGTTTATAGTCTTCTCCTATGATGTGATCCCTCATCTTGTTCTTCCACCAAAAATAGTACTGTCAATTAAAAAGTGGAAGCCTAGCAGTGGATTGCCCTTCCTAGTTCCTTGGTGGTGCACTCATGTTGATCTTTTCCTAAGGTGTTAGCCTCTTCATGTATAACCTACTCTGATACCAATTGATGTTCTAAACGTCAATACTACACAAGAGGGGGGGGGGTGATTTGTATGGCACCCAATTTTCCCTCTAGAAGAACCTGGTTCTTCTAGGTGTTCGAACTACTACTGTTTGCGGAATAATAAGTACATAAAATAAAGAACACATAAATTTTTATATGGAAAACACCTGGCTCAAAAGGTAAAAAAACCACGACCTACTACTCAGTAGGATTTTCCCAAACTTCCACTAAAGTCACTGAGCCAAACAACATTTACAAAACTCTTTTTAAACCTAAGGATTAACTCTAATCCCCTTGTGGCACACAGCCTCAACTGTTGTGACAACTTCAAGTTAGCTATAACTTGAACACTCTAAGTACCTAATACAATTGCTTCTATGAAAGCTGAAAGGTACAACTTTAAACCACCTACTACAATTGAACTAGAATAAAAGAAAAACACAATGGAACTAAGAGTGCACACTCAAATCTCACATAAATTGCTTGCAAAATTGCCTTGCTCTTTTGCTCTCAATTTCATTTAACTTATGCGTATGTGCAATCCATGTAAAAGAGAACAATAACCATCTTTTAATATGTTAGTAATCAGAGTTTGATTGGGACTCAATTGTTGATCTTTTATCATAGTTGAGTCCTTGAAGATCTCAAACTCCAACATTATCTCTATCCGGATTATGTTCTCTTCATATAAGGAGACTTTCTCCGCTTATCCAATATGCCCTTTTCGATCAGATCATGAGATATTGCTGCTTGATCAGTATGACTTATCTCCTTCACGTGCACCTCACATGTATAGGTTGATCATGACTATGCTTCACAAGATGGACCTGATCCATGACTGAGTTCATTTGTCATTCTTCAAAACTTCACATGTTCTCGGGCCAACACATAGCCTTTGGGAAAAGGGATAGGCAGTCATTATTTATAAAAATCCTATCTAATCTTTCCATAATTAAGCCTCTAGATATTTTCCTATTATTAGTCCAAGTGTACTTACATCCTTTATAACCTAGGTCTAATAGGTTGCACTTGTTGATGCTATTCCAAAGATTGTTACTTCTCCTACGATTTATTGGATTTCCACCAAATTTATCATTTGCACCAAAAATGTCATTAAAATCTCCCCCTAGGAGCCAAGGCTTAGAGTTATTTATATGAACGTTTTCAATATTATTCCACAAGGTGCATCTTTTTCCTAAGCTAGTACTAACATATACTAAGGAAAATAACCAAATACTATTAAAAGGAGTTACCTCAACATTGGCGTGGATCTCTTGGTTCCTCCTAACATAATCATGAACTCTTACTATGTTGGCATCCCACATAATAACCATACCCCTAGCTTAACCCTATGTTGGGACACCGACTATATTTATAAAAGGAAAATCATTTAGGAGGGAGATATGATTTTCCATATGGGTTCCTAACAAAGTTACCATGGAAGATTTGTGAGTATCAATCATCTCCCTGAAGTTGATACGTAAGTTGTCATTGTTACCACCACGAATATTCCAAATGATTATATTAGTAGGCATATACATTATTGAAACATGATTGTTGGTTGTGCTATTTTCCATTCTTGCATGGAGCACTAGGTTCCTACTTAGGGATGGAACCAGTATCATTGCATGGCTCCCCGTTGTTGGATCTTATGGAGGCCTGGTGTCCATTGAGAACTTGTACAAGGTTGGGGACAACTGAGCACGTATCTCTTCTCTTGCATCTCCATGAAGATATAAACCTTTACATCGTTTAGACTTGAGAATTCTATTATCTCTTCTGACCTTAGTAAGTTCATTTCTTCTACATTCTCTACTGGTGGCTCTTCATGTTCTTGCACATTGGGATTGGCTGGTTTTGGAGGTGGGTCGTTTACTGGGGGGGGGGGACTGCTTCAGCTTGATTTTGGTAAAAATGGGGGGCTGCTGCCCATGGCATGAATATTGGGTTTAAGTTCTAGATCTCCCCTAGGGGAAAGAAAGGGAGATCTAGTGACATATTCTATGGTTGGAGGGGATTGAAATAGTGAGGAAGATTCCACTAGTTCCGCATGGCTTGAGCTTGGTGTGCATTCAAGTTAAGGGCCAAAGTTTGAAGTATATTGTTTAACCAAACGTGGTTGTGGTAGTTTCTCATGGCCATGTGCATTCCCTCGGAGACAAGTTGGGCTAGGAAGTGAGAGTTTTGGAGGATGATCATTGTTTCCTGGCCATCTAGTATCATGTTAAAAGTTACTGGATGTCCTATCAGTGTTTTTTCTATCCGTGATAGAGGTTGGTGAACTTAAGGGAGATGTGGTTGGATGAAGAAGACTATTTGGTTTCCCTGTTGGTTGTTCAAATTTGGAGGTGGGTCGGCCATTGTGTGAGCACTTTGATGCCTTAGGATTTGAACAAGTATGAACCTCCTTCTTTGTGATATGGGAATTCTTGGCATAGTGATTACTTAGGGGTTGATTTATATTTTTTGGAACGGCTTGCTCACTGGAAGTTGTAGGGGTTCCAGTAAAAGGATTTCCTAGGGTGTTAATGATTTCGTCTATTTGCATGCAGGATAAGAGATTTTTAGTTGATTTGGGGTAGTAGCAGGGTTAGGCACGTGGTGTTTGCTATTGACCAAATGTTTAGAAGGTCGGGGCATGTAGGACAAGTGTTGTGGGGCCTGATTTTAATCCATCATATGTTAGAGGTATTATCAATTTTAATAGGATGATTTATGAAATGGTTATCGGATGAAGTTTCTTTTATTCCAAGGATAATATCGTTTTTTGTAGCTTTATTATCTTTGTTAATTTGATTAGTGGGCATTATTAGGGGCTACATGTTGGGTAAATCACTGACCTCCATGTCAGACACGTTGTGATTGGGAGAATTTTGTAAAGCCACATTATCAATGTCTAAATTTAAATTATTTTAAGAATTTGGTAAATAATTTTCTTTTATTTTTATTTTTGTGGGAGGATTCTCCAATGTGGAGAACTTGTTATTATAGTTTACGAGATTTACCTGGGGAGATGAGGAATGATTACTCAAGGTCTTCTTGTTACTCGTAGGTTGAGTGTTTGAAGGGATATACATAGTATTAGGGGTTGGAGTAGAAAACTTACCTGGTATTAGATGAGGTGGTTTTGATTGAATACCTGGATTTTGAACGGTTCCATAACTCCACCCATTTGTTCTTTTCTTCTTAGGGAACTTAACCGGTTGCCATGCTTTGCCATTTACTTCACTGACATTTCTCTCTTCTTTAGGGATGTAAGACCCGACTGGTCGTTTTGAGAAATTGTGCCCCATTTGGTAGTTTGAGGTCTCGAGCAGCTTCACATTATGTATATCGACTTGTGTGCATGGTTGGATTCAATTTCCGTAGGAATCAGAGTTAAACTGGAAGAAGGAACCTAGTTTTGAAGTTTAAATAGTGAAAATTTGACTGGAATTGGACTTTTGAGTAAACAACACCGGAATGGGTCGTGGGTGATCTCAATAGCTTTGTATGGTGATTTTGCATTTAGGTGCGCGTCCAGATTCAGATTTGGAGGTCTGTAGGGTAATTTGAGGTGTTTCGGCGAAAGTTGGAAAAATTAAAGTTTGAAAAATGGAGAAGTTTGACCTATAATTGACTTTTGTGATATCGGGATAAAAATGCAATTTCGAGAGTTGGAACAGCTCCTTTATATCATTTTGGACTTGTCTGCAAAATTTGGCGTCATTCTGGGTTGAGTTGATAGGTTTTGGCACGCATTTTGGAAGTTAGAAGGTTTGACATTTCCTAAGTTCGATTCTTAGTGTAATTCGATGTTTCGGCATTGTTTGATGTGATTTAAGACCTCGATCGAGTCCGTGTTAGGTTATATGATTTGTTTGTGTGTTTGGACGGGGTCCTGAGGGCCTCGGGTGTGTTCCGGGTGGGCTATGGGTCACTTTCCCTTGTTTTTGAATTGTTGTTTTCTGCTTCTGGTATCCTCTTTCGCGATCGCGAATAGCCTTTTGTGTTCGCGAAGCTTTGTTGCTGATCACCTAGAAATTCTTCTTCGTGTTCGCATCCCCCCTCACGCGTTCGCATAGCTATGCAATTCACTCTCCGCGTACTAGTTCACGTGTTCGCGAAGAGCAATCTCTGGGCCATAATATTTTCGTTCTTCGCATTCGCGTCCGTGCTGTCAAGTTTGTGAAGAACATCCGTGAAGCCTTCATTTTTCTTCTTCGCGAACACGATACTTCCTCCGCGTTCGCGATTCTTTAATAGATAGTAGAGTATAAGTCTTCCAAATCGAGGGTTAGCCCATTATTAATATTTTTGAGGTTTTAGAGCTCATTTTTGGGCGATTCTTTGTGGGTTTCTCAAGCAAAACGATTGGGTAAGTGTTCTTCACCTAGAATTGATTATATTCCATGAATTTGTCTTTATTTTAATCATTTAATTTGTGGTTTGGGTTGAGTAAAATGTTGGTTTTTGAAGAAAATTCCTAAAATGAAAAATCATGATTTGAGGGGCCACATGGTATCAGAATTTAATAAATTCTGTATGGTTGAACTCATATAGGAATGGGTATTCGGATTTTGTAAAATTTGTTGGATTCCGAGGTGCAGGCCCGAGGGTCAACTTTTGGAGCAATTTTTGGATTTTGTTAAATGTTGAGACTTAATGATCCAGAATAGGTTTTTATATGTTTTATTTGTGCTTTGAAGTTAATTTGGTTAGATTTGAGCAGTCTGGAGGTCTTTTTCACCAGAGAAGTGCATTTTAGAGTATCGATTTGTCGTCTTTGAGGTAAGTATCTTGCCTAGCCTTGTGTGGAGGACTTCCCCTTAGGATGGAGCCCTGCATGCGAGGTGACGAGTGAGTGCTCGGACTTATTTATGGGAAATATGCTCTAGGGTTCTTAGGTCCTTATGTTCAACATGTGGAGATTATTCCGTTATGATTGGGCTTAACAATTGCTTAAATTGTCTCCATATGCTCCATATGATGTTGTTAGATTTCCTCTAATTCCTATGTGTTGCATTGACCCTGAATTGCCTTAATTGAAGTGATTGGCCTCCTTATTGTTTTGATACTTTTTGATTGTGAGTTCCTCTATGACTTCGTGCAAATAGGTTACATGTCCAATTGTTATGGTAACCGGTGTAGTTATCAAGTGCTTATTATGTCTTGTTGTTTAGTTGAGGTTTCATTGTGAAGTTAATTGTTGGTAAAAGTTTGGCTATAGCTGATTGACATATTTAATTCTTACTGTTGGTTCCCTTGCCAGGACGTGTTTATTCTCGTGGTTGACTCCCTTGCCAGGATGTTGTTGTTTCCTTATTATTCCCTTGTCGGGATTCTTTTTTGATTACTGTAGATTTGTATATTGGGATAAGGTTGCACGCCACAACAATATTATATAGATTGGGTTACACGCTACAATAATATTATATGGATCGGATTGCATGCAGCAACAATATTATATAGATAAGGTTGCATGCGGCAACAATATTATATGGATCGAGTTGCACGCAGCAACAGTATTATATGGATCGGGTTACACGCCGCAACATCATTATATGATTTGGATCGAGTTGCATGCCGCAACAATATTATATGATTTGGATCAGGTTGCACGTCGCAACAGTACTATATGATTGGGATCGGGTTACACGCCATAACAAGAAAGAATAAAAGTGAATATTGACTCTTATGGTGAGAAAGAGAGTAAAATCACAAAGGGTGATGTCGTGTGCTTTCTGCTGCTGTGTTTATTTGTTGTTATAGATTCAAGTGTTTAAACTATTGAAATTCCTTTATTGTTGTGATCCTTTGTGTTAGAACCTATAATATTTTCAATACCTCACCATATTTATGTATATATATACTCCAATAGTTCAAACTTCAATAATTGTTACATTCGTAATTCAATTACTTTCTCAATTATACCCCCTAAAGTCGTCTGAGGTTGTATTTTACTTAAAAAGAAATTTCTACTAAGCTTTAAGTTATTAAATCTCATGTTAAAGGTAATAATCCATTCAATGCTGTATTTTTACATTAAAAGGGGTACTTTCTTTACTCAAATGATTTCAAAATAAACAATTTCATCTTTTCTCGCTGGTTTTTCCCAATTAGTTTAGAAATTGTAATTTTAGTTATATTAGGTAAATGGGACTTCTTAGACATATTGAGTGCATTGTACGGACATTATGTATTGTATAGCATGTGCATTCTATTGTTAAAAGTGATGAAAAAGTATGGGGGCACAAGGTGCCCTGCGTGTGGAAGGTTCGGAAGTTAAGATTAAGATATGTGAAACCGAGGATTGAAATGGTCGGGATTGTGTATTAGACATGATGTGATTGATCGAGTGGGAATCTTCTTCTTTAATTGAATATATTCTTACTTGTCTCTGTTCCTATTATGTTAGTGTTGATTTACTTGATTATCTAACTTACTTGGTTACCGTTTGTTACTACGCGTATTCTCCATTTACGATTCTTACTGTTGGTATTTTGATTCCTTTCCGCTATTGATATTACCTCTTTATCTTTATCTCGATGTTTTATTATCATATCCTGTTCATTTCATTTGACCAGTAGGTGTCTTGACTGTTCTGTTTAACCAAAAAATAGTTTTTTGGCTAAAGCTAGAATTTAGAAGAATCGGGTTACTGATAATCGAAAAAGTATGTAAAGAAAGAGACTTGGTACTGATATTATCAGAAAGCAAGTAAAATAAAGTATATTCTAATAATAACTTGTGTCTCAACTGATTATATATCTCCCCTTTATAGATTCTTTTGGGAATGTACGTTATGTCTAAATCATAATGAGGCTATTATGAGTAATTAATGACATTGAATGCTACGTTACACAATTACTATATTGAATGTGTACATTCCTTAACGGATTCAACATTTAATATTCTTTAAATGTCGTATTTTCACCCTTTTCTATAGCCAGGTTCATTCTTTCCATTGCTCAGATGTAAATAAACTTAGACAGGAACGGGCGCTGATCCTTTTGTCCCGTGCCACTTCCTTTTTTCTTACTCGTATCTGCTTTGTAATTCTCGAACTGTAGCTATGTATAATTTATTAACCATCCTGCGTGTCATGACACGTCACCATATATATGAATGCAATTTTTCCTAATACAGATAGTCCCCCTACTTTCTATTTATTCATCAATTTGAATACTTGGGAAGTGAAATTCATTAAAGGAGAATTTTTGTCACCATTAATGCTCTGATAGAGTTGATGCTTCAATTGTCACTTCCTTTTAATGCACTAGATACGTGTCATCCTCTTATTAGTTGCACAATTTTGCAGCACTTTCTCACGCTTTCTTTTTGGCTTCACTATTCACGAATTGTCACTTATCATTATTATGGTTCTTCCATCATTGTACTTTTTCTTTTTGCCGGTTACCCATTACTATAAATATAACTTCTTTTCTTGTCCTATTTCACATAAAGCGTATCATACACTCTAATCCTTCGAAACCCCATTATTATTTTCTGCTTCACTTCAACCTTCTTTTTCATGGCTTCACCGAACCCTAACCCTAGGAGAACCCCAATTTTAGATAGCTTCCCCAATGCTCTGGTTAGACATAGAAGGGGAGTAGACTCCGTAACCTAGGATTTGTTCGTGGTGGTGCGTCAACTCCTTCTTCTAGCTCTGGTCCCTCTTCTGGGATTAGAGGTTCACATTCTCAGAGGAGTTCTTCTCGGAACAAAGAATCCTCTGAGCCACTTCGTGAGCCTCTAGTGGAGGAAATTATCCCTTTTGAACTTTCTTTTCATCATGATAGAGAGTCTCTTAGGTCCCAAGTTGCCTCCTTAGATTGTGCTGATCCTTTTCCTACTCAAGTCATAGATATTTTAGCTCCTGTAGTTCGTAAGGATTGTCATTGGAATGACGATTTTCCGATCATAGTTCCTAACTCAAATCAAAGGATCATATCTTACTTAATAGGATTCTCTTTTGTTTACACATATCCCTTTACTCTAGGGTTTAAAACTGCCATTGACCCGGTCATTCTAGACTTTTGTCATTTTTTCGACGTGTGTTTAGGTCAAATTGGTCCGATTGTTTGCAGGGCTGTTGCCTGCTTGAGGCACCTTGCTAGCATGGCGGATATTGAATTCACTTTTCCCTAACTAATTCACCTTTACTCCCCTAGGCTTTCGAAATGGCGTATTTGGCTTAGCAGCCAGGAGCAAGAGGGTTTTAGTGAGTTCCCGGGGATGATAAAGACCGTGGCTGGTATGCCTAGTTTAGTGGGTAAAAATAATGTTCCCTTCCCTGAGAAGTGGAACTTTGAACGTAAGTGTTAAATCCTTCTCGTGCCTTTTTATTTCAAGGCCTACTTATTTTTCTTAATTTTGCTTCTTTTTCTTTTCAGCAACTATGGGTGTTGTGGAGTCTGTGCCCAACTTCCATGGTTGGGTAGAAAAGTTACTGAAGACTTCCCCAATTGAGGGTAGATCATGAAAAACTCTTTCCAACTGTTACGGTTGGAAAGTAAAAACTCATGGTAAGGATTTTCATTTTTACCTTATCTGTATATAAATATTTTTGTTGTTCGAATTTTTACCCTTCTTTTTATCAGGATTTTCCATTCGAGGAGTTACTGCAGAGGCGTCTTGGCATCTCATGACTCCTTAAGTACTCGTTCCTCTTCAGCCCAAGATATATTCTCGGGCTCTGTAAAGAGAAAATCTACTGAAGAAGATGATTCAGAGGAAGAAGACGAGGGTTCTTTGGTGTCAAGACCACGAGCCAGGAGATGTATCGTATCTGAAGACGAGATTGATGTCTCCACTCACCTATCTCTTTCCGAGCCTATTATTACTCCGGTGATCATTCCTGATGATGATGTTTCTTCTCATGACAGTTGTGAATTAATAGATCAACTCTTTTTTAGTGGTTTTGGTAGTGGAACCTTAGGACCTGTTCTAAATGAACCTCCTTTGTCTTCTTTTACATCTTCCGTACCTATGATTGCTTCTTTACCATCATTAACTACTACTTCTGTCCCTTCCTCCATTATTTTTACTCCTTCCACCGCTCCTCCTTTAGTAATTGCTCCTCCCATTGTCCACCATACAGAGGTGGGTTCTTCAAGTAGGGGTTCTGTTATGAGGAGCGTAACCATTGAGGTTCCTGCCAACAACAGTCTTTTAAGAAAGTCCGGGCAAGCCGATACTTGGATCGAACCTTTGATTGGCCCCATTGAGAAGGCTAAACTTGCAAGCCATAGTAATTTGACCCTTATGAATGATATAGTACATGCCACTCTGAAGGTATTTTCTTGTCCTTTATTTTATAAAAACTTCTGACTTTGAAATCCTGACCCCATCTTTTTTGTTCATGTAGGCCAACCTCATTGGTACTGAGTTAATGAACCGAATTTCCCTTTTGGAGAAGCTGGCTCATGATTTGGAGAAGACTGCTCATGATGCAGAAGAGGCTGCTTGTGGCTCTCAGTTGGAGGAAAACAACTGGAAGGGCCAATTTGAAAGTGCCCAAATCGACATGGAGGATTTGGAGGAGAGGAAAAATACCTTAGAGCAGCAAGTTCAGATATTAACCTCCGAGCTGGCGATGATTAAGTTTTCCTCAAGCCAAATTGAGAAAGAAAAAGAACACCTTGAATCTTCCTTTTCGGAGTAGCTATCCAAGGCCAATGAGGAAAATAGGGCTCTAAAGGCTTTGCTGGCTCAGAAGGAAATGCATGCTGGGGAGCTTGTACAAAACCTTTCATAGGCACAAGAAGAATTACGAGTTTCTGTAGACAAGGTACATGCCCTAGAGAGTTCTCATACCACCATTCAATCGTTTTACAGTTCTATCTTGGCTGAAAATGAAGAACTTAAGAATGAAGTCACTACTTGGGAAAGAGATGATGAACTTCTTGAAGAGTCAACCAATGTTGAGGTAAGTTGGACCTTCTTAAATACTTGTCGTGACACCTTTGTGGAAATGGGCCAAGAAGGTTTCAACCTGGAATCATAATTAGCCAAGGTGAATGAGACCATTGAACGAGCTCAACAACCACAAGATTTTCCATCTCCCGAGGTTGAAGTTCCTGTGATTGAAACTTCTTTGGCTGAGACACCCACAGTTGAAGTCCCCATGACTGTTGAAATTGCCACGGGTGGTACCCCCTCTTCAAGTTCTTCCGCGCTTCTTGTTGCTAGCCAAGCTGAGACTTTGCCTGCTGATGCTCCAACTGCTGTGATTGAAGATCAACCTTCATGTATTAATGATGTTGTTCCAGTTGAGCCCATTGATGATCCTTCTTCAGTTCCTTCTTCTTAGTGAAAAGATTTATATTTGTTTTAAATTCCCTTTTTGCAGGTACCTATCTGGAAAACTATGTTTAAAGTTTTTGGATTCTTGTGATAGTTTTTTGTAATCAAAACCTTGGTTATTAGTTAAGGTTTGATTTTAGAAATATAAGTCCCCAAGTCTTGTTATGGGACATTTTTGTATGAACAGTTCGATGACTGAGTTTATACTTAGTCTTTATTTTTAAAATATTAAGAAGTTATCATTAACCTTCCATCTGTTATATTTATCCCTTTTTGTTCAAGGACTTAAAGAATAGTTTGCATTTTTGTCCTTTGAAAATGCTTCTATTAATCTCATGACTAAATAACATGAGTTTTATAAAAGAGGACCCTTTTATATTTTTACACTTAATGAAGAAGACATCTCAACTTCATAATGGTGTTATCATACGATAAAAGAAATAAGAACACACATGTTTTTGAAATAACTTTGACAATTTTTTATTTCTGAACCTTGACAAGTTTTGAGTAATACTTTACATGTATTTGAATTACATCTATAACTTTCTCGTAATTGTTTTCCTTGTAATAGATTTACACAAAAGAAGAACAACAGATACAAGGTTTTTCCTTATAACCCGTTTTAGTACATGGTCTTTACCCTAACTTCTTTGAGGTACATTGGGTCACTTTAGCTTCAAAACATTAGGAAGGGTTTTAAAGGTGACTCCATTGTTCTCATGGGAAAGAATACTATGAAGGATGCCATGACTTCGTAACTTTCACCACACACTTGATTCTTCTAGGCTTGATTGATTTTTCCTCAATCTTCTTTGTCTTTTTATACACGTGACTATGTATAATATGTAGTCCCCCAAGTGTTTGAGTGTTGAAATATGAAGCCTCGAGCACTTGATAGTCTCTTTCACTTGGTCCTTTTCCTGAAAAAGAAATACATACAGGACTCGGATGTGCGATTATAGATGAAGAATGCTTAACCCGTTTATATTTATATCAGAATAATTGTAACCCTGGGCCAGGAATTTTAGTTTAATGAATTTTGCCTTACAGGTCGTGACTCATCATTTAGTACGGGTTAGCATTTTGCTATCATCTAAAATCGTTAGTAAAATTTTAATAATTAAAAAAATAAAATTTAACATGGTGATACCTGACCGTGGATTTTTCATTAGAATTAGTATCTCTTCAAATGAACAACATTCTAATGTGAAGGAAGCACCTTTCCGTCCATTGTTTCCAATCATATGCTCATTTTCCTGCAATATCACGAATTCTATAGGGTCCTTCCCAGGTTGGGCTTAGTTTACCTGCGTTGGCTGCCTTTGTCGATTGAAAAACTCTTTTAAGCACGAAGTCCCCAATTTTGAAGTATCTCAGGCGAGCTTTCCTGTTGTAATATCGTTTGATCACTTGTTTTTGTACTGCCATTCTTATTAACACAGCTTCTCTTCTGCCTTCCAATAAGTCCAAATTGACCCCCATCTCTTCATCATTAGACTCTTGTGCTGCTTGTGAGAATCTTGTACTTGTTTTTCCTATTTCAACCGGGATTAGTGCCTCAGCTCCATAAACCAAAGAGAAGGGTGTTTCACCTGTGCTCGTTTTTGTTGTTGTGCGATATGCCCACAAAACTCCGGGTAACACTTCAGGCCAATTACCCTTTGACTCCTCTAATCGCTTCTTTAAATTGTTGATTATGACTTTGTTTGTTGATTCTGCTTGACCATTACCCACTGGGTGATAAGGTGTAGATGTAATCCTTTTAATTTGCCAATTCTCAGAAAACTCTGTGACTTGAGCTCCGATAAATTGAGGGCCATTGTCGCATACGATTTCCTTTGGTACACCGAATCGGCAGATGATATTTTGCCAAATAAAATATTTAACTTCCTTTTCTTACACCTGTTTAAATGCTCCTGCCTCCACCCATTTAGTGAAATAATCAGTAAGTACAAGAAGAAATTTTACCTGTACTTTTTCTTGAGGTAATGGTCCTACTATATCCATTCGCCATTTCATAAACGGCCACGGCGCAATGACTGGATGTAATAATTCTGCTGGCCTGTGTATATTGTTACCATACTTCTGGCATTTGTCACATTTAGCCACGAAACTTGCTGCTTCTTCTTCTATTTTAGGCCAATAGTACCCTGCTCTAATCAAGGTTCTCACCAGTGATCTTCCTCCTGCGTGATTCCCGCAATGCCCCTCATGTATTTCCCTCATCACATACTCCATTTGAAAAGGTCCGAAGCATCTTGCTAAGGGATCACCAAATATTTTACGGTGAAGGTTCCCCTGTTTTAAACAGTAACGAGCAACCTTTTGTGAAGTGCATGCGCTTGTCTCTTGTCATTTGGAACGGTACCGTACTGTAAAAAATAAACAATTTCGTTCCTCCAATCACAAGTTAAATTATTAAAATTTACCTCATCCTTATTAGGTTTGAGAACAGAATGAAATAAGTGTACAACTGAGGCGTTTGCATCATTTTCCATATCCACTGCGGATGCGAGATTAGCTAAGGCATCTGCTTCACCATTTTCATCCCTCGATATTTGTATGACCTTCCAAGTTTGGAATTGATTTATCAATTCCCGTACCTTTTCCAAGAACTGTTGCATCCTTGCTTCCCTAGCCGTGTAAGTCCCCAGCATTTTATTAACCACGAGTTGCGAATCACTTTCGATCACCACTTGATTTATACAAAGTTCTCGTGCCAACTCTAGACCTGCAATCACAGCTTCATACTCCGCTTCATTGTTAGTCATGGAATGACACTTAATAGCTTGCCTAATAGTTTCACCCGTAGGTGGTACTAATACAATTCTTAATCCTGCACCTTTTACATTAGATGATCCATCAGCGAATAAGGTCCATGTTCCTGGATTAGCCCCATTAAGTATCTGTACTTCTTTTTCTGCTTCTAACTGCATTCCCTGGCTAAAGTCAGCCACTAAATCAGCTAATATCTGGGATTTTATTGTTGTTCTAGGTAGGTACGTGATTTCATATTCACTCAGTTCAATGACCCATTTGGCTAACCTTCCTAACAATTCATGCTTATGCAATATATTACTCAAAAGGGTATGCAATTACCACAACAATGGGATGACATTGAAAATATGGTCTTAACTTTCTAGATGCTATGATTAAAGCAAGTGCTAGTTTTTCCAGTTGTGGATACCATGTCTCTGCATCTGATAAAGATTTACTAACATAGTAGATAGGAGATCGTTTACCTGTTCTTCTCGAAACAAAACCACGCTTATCGAAACTTCTAAAACAGCAAGGTAGATGAAAAGTCTCTCTCCAGCCTTTGTTTTTGCTAGCAAAGGTGGATTTGATAAGTAAGTCTTCAAATCTCTAAGTGCCTATTGACACTCCTCATCCCACTCAAAATGATCCTACATTTTAAGGGCCGAGAAGTATTTAAAACATTTTTTCGATGATTTAGCAATGAATCTTCCCAAAGCTGCGATTCTTCCCATTAGTCTTTGTACTTCTTTCTTGTTTGAAAGTATATCAGGGATTTCTTCGATGGCCTTAATCTGTGCAGGATTCACTTCAATACCATGGTTAGAAACAAGAAAACCTAAAAACTTACATGATGCTGCACCAAATGCACGTTTTTCTGGATTCAACTTCGTATTATATTTTTGTAAAATTTTAAACTTGTCAGACATGTGCTATATATGATCTTCTGAATGTTCAGTCTTAACTAGCATATCATCTATATATACCTCCATGGTCTTACTTAAATGTTCTTGAAACATTTGGGTAACTAACCTCTGATACGTTGCACCTGTATTCTTAAGACCAAAGGGCATTACGTTATAACAGTAAGTCCCTCTGTCTGTTATGAAAGAATCTTTTTCCTCATCTCCTGGATCCATCTTGATTTGATTATAGCCTGAATATGCATCTAAAAAATTTAATAGCTCATGCCCTGCAGTAGCATCAATTAATTGATCTATGTGTGGTAAAGGGAAAGAATATTTTAGACAAGCTTTATTAAGGTCTATGTAATCTACACAGACTCGCCACTTACCGTTCTTCTTAAGAACCACAACAGTGTTAGCTAACCAGTCAGGATATTTTACCTCACGAATTGAACCAATTTTCAACAATTTTTGAACTTCTTCTTGAATCACCTTATTCTTGAAAGTTCCTTGCTTTCTTTTCTTTTGCTTGATTGGAGGGTATGATGGATCTTCGTTTAGTTTATGAGTCATAACCTCCGGTGGTATCCCTGTCATGTCATAATGGGACTAAGCAAAACAATCTGCGTTAGCTTTTAAAAATTCAACTAACTTATGCTTTACCTCCGGGTTGAGATTGGCTCCTATATACACTTTCCTCTTCGGCAATGTATAAATAAAACCGTAGCCTCTAAGTCTTCTATCATTTTTTTGATGTTCTTGTTCTCCTATGGTTCTTGAATGGTATCAGGTCTTGAATCCACATCTATTTTTCCTTGCTCAGTTGAGGTTGACACCATGTTACCCTCAGCTGAATTCTGTAATTGCTATTTGTCTCCACCCTGAATAGTTGTATCTGCAACGAAATTGATGCTCCTAGATGTTTGTTGGTCACCTTTAATTTGACATATCCCCCATGGTGATGGAAATTTAATAACCTGATGTAAGGTTGATGGTACAACATCCATGTCATGGATCCATGGCCTCCCAAGGATTATATTATAATCCATTTCCATATGTACGACTTGAAATTTGGTATCTTTGACAACGCCTTCTGCGAATGTAGTAAGGATTGCTTCTCCTTTCATTACAACCCTAGAATTGTCAAATCCCGACAAAGTATGCGCTTTTAGAATCAATTTATCCTCAGGTTGCATCTCGCGCAATACTCGTATCAAAATAATATTCACAGAACTACCTGGATCAATCAAAACTCATTTTACGTTAGTGTCATGTACAAGTAAAGATATTACCAGTGCGTCGTTATGTGGAGTTAAGAGACCCTCAGCATCTGCATCGTTGAATGTAATATTCCCTTCTTAGAGTACATGTCGCAACCGCTTCCCATGATTAATTGATATCTTGGAAGTTTTATTAGCTGCGGTATGTGAAATGCCATTGATATTTTCACCCCCACTTATAACATTGACGATTCTTTTGGGCGAGGGCAGTTTCGGAGGCTCCTGTGTGTTCTTCATATATGCCTGTTTACCTTTTTCACTAAATAGCTCAGCGAGATACCCTTGCTTTAACAAATGATCAACCTCGCCCTGCAAAAATCTACAATCTGTAGTTTTATGCCTGTGGTCGTTGTGAAATTTGCACCAACAATTAGGGTTTCATCTATTTGGATTTGATCTCATCTCCTTTGTCCATCGTACCTTATCTCTCATGCTTCTTAAAATAGCTACAAGCTCAGAGGTGCTTACGTTAAAATTGTAACCACCAAACCTTGCTTTTAAACTTCCATCATTGTCTCGTGGTCCACGTGAGTTCCGATCATTTTCGAACCTTGATGAGGAGCCTGATTCCCTGTTTCTAGATTTGTGATCGTACCTTTGATTATCTTGCCTTGACCATGAGTCCTTTCCCGCGGGTCCCATATAAGGCTCGTACCTGTTTGTACCAGATCTTTTTTCATTTTCTACATGCCTTGAACTTACTTTTTCTTCTGTTTTATGTCGTAAAATGATATCTTCTTCAATCCTCATATTTGTACTGTATCTGTTGTAGACATCATTCCACATTGTTGCTGGGAATTCTCGAAGGCTTTCCTTGAGTCGCCTCATGGCTTCTGAACTCTTCTCATTCAAATTACTAGCAAAGGCTATGGCTGCCCAATTGTCAGGTACTCGTGCCAGCGTCATTCTTTCCCGTTGAAATCTATCTATGAACTCTCTAAGCAACTCTGAATCTCCTTGTTTGATTTTGAAGATGTCTTCCATTCTCTTTTTAACTTTTCGAGCTCCCGAGTGTGCTTTAATAAATAGATCTGCAAGCTCAGCAAATGAATTTATAGAATTTTCAGGTAAAAGGGAATACCATGTTACGACCCCTTTAGTGAGGATTTCACCAAATGTTTTGACCTAGATTGATTCAATCTCCTGCTTAGTCAAATCATTGCCTTTGACATCAGTTGTAAATGCAGTAACGTGCTCTCGTGGGTCTGTTGTACAATCATACTTTGGAACATCAAGCACTTGAATTTCTTTGGAATTGGGAGGGGAGCTGCACTTGGCTTCCATGGCTGTTGAGAATATTTATCTATATCCACTCCGTTCATCACAGTGGTACTCCGGGTATTTGTTCTATGCGTTCATTTTGCTCTTTAAGCTATTTTTGTAATATGAGTACTAGATTTTGTAAATTAGAATTAACTGGATTACCTGGGTCTCCCTCCTGTGCTTCACTGGGGGCTCTACCGCTGCCTGAGTTAACCAGTCCAGAATGAGGAATCTCCAAAGTGTTGTTATTTGGAGTAGGCATAGGTGGAGCAGCGGGTAATTGACTAATAAAAGCTTGTAAAGCTTTGTTAACCTGAGCAGTGATGAGTTTTTGTAAGGCATTATTCATAGCTTCTTCATTCGCAAATTGACCATGTTCTTCTGTGTGAGATCTGTCAGGAGTGCCCTCATGAGATTTCCGTGGTGAGTGTTGTGGAGTTGGAACTTGACTATCATTATTTTGCGGATCTCCCTGATTTTGCTAATTGATTTGATTTCCTTGAGTGTTGTCGTTGTTGTTAGACATAGTTGATTCAACACAAAAAATCAAGTTAAGATATAATTAATTATCAAATTCCCGGTAACGGAACCAATTTGTTTAACCAAAAAATAATTTTTTGGCCAAAGCTAGAATTTAGAAGAATTGGGTTACTGATAATCGAAAAAGTATGTAAAGAAAGAGATTTGGGAATGATATTATCAGAAAGCAAGTAAAATAAAGTATATTCCAATATTAACTTGTGTCTCAACTGATTACATACCTCCCCTTTTATAGATTCTTTTGGGAATGTATGTTATGTCTAAATCATAATGAGGCTATTATGAGTAATTAATGACATTGAATGCTACGTTACACAATCATTATATTGAATGTGTACATTCCTTAATGAATTCAGTATTTAATATTCTTTAAATGCCGTATTTGCACCATTTTCTATATCCAGGTTCATTCTTTCTATTGCTCAGATATAAATAAACTTACAGGAACGGGCCTTGATCCTCTTGTCCCATGCCTCTTCCTTTTTCCTTACTCATGCCTGCTTTGTAATTCTTGAACTGTAGCTAAGTATAATTTATTAACCATCCTGCGTGTCATGACACGTCACCATATATGTGAATACAATTTTCCCCAATACATGTTCCTCCTCACTACTCCACCGAGGTTAGTCTTGATACTTACTGGACACTGTCGTGGTGTGCTTATACTACACTTCTATATATTTTTGTGTATAGATCCAGGTATTGATCTATAGTAGCTCTGCAGGTCATCGCGGTGGAGACTCACGATAACCTGTTACTGTATTCCTAGGCCTCGGAGTCACCTTTGTTTGTATTTACGTTCCATTGATTCCTTATCGTTATAGAACAATGATGTATTTATTTTGTATAATTACTCTTAGAAAGGCTTATAACTTGTACTACCAATTTTGGGAATTGTAATTTAGTGAGAGTTATTTGATTTGAAGTTAGTAAATACAAATGTTATTTCTGTAAATGTTAGGCTTACTTAGTTTAGAGACTAGGTGCCATCACGAATCCATCGGAGGGATTTTGGGTTTTGACAAGTTATTATCAGAGCTTTAGGTTCATGGGTAATACGAGTCATAAGTAGGTTTAGTAGAGTCTTGCGGATCGATATGGAGACGTCTGTACTTATCTTTGAGAGGCTATTGAACTGTTAGAAAATTCCACTTCTTTCATTCCCTATCGTGCAATATTGATTCAGCTCGAAGTATATGACTTACGTGCCTCTATATCCACGCGTGTATAATATTATACTCTCAGCATTCGCTATGCGCTAGTGGTCTGTGATGCTACAGACAGGCTACAAAGGAGTAAATGATGCTCAGGCATTGACTCAATGTGTCTTCCAGACTGAAGATATATAGGCATTGAGAGACTATTCAGTTGTTTGTATGGAGGCGCAGCAGTTTTCAGCACCTGATTAATGAGTGCGAGCTTGGGAAGGTTTAATTGGTCGACAAGTCGTCGTGATTATGGCGAGGCCACGGAGTGGGTGTTAATTGGGAATACTTGGTGGTATTAGAGTACCTTGTGATTTGTGATGTACGAGCTTTGAAGGTTAGTTTTGCGGATCATCAGACTTTGCTTTCTATGGCTTTACGCCAAGTGGATGAGTCTAATAGCGGTATTCAAAATGTAGAGTCACATTTGTATCAATCTTAGCGTGAGGTATGTGTACATATGGTATTGGTAGATTCCTAGATTTGGGGTATGACCAGGGTCTGAGATCTCACACGGGGTGATGTTGGGCTTACAGTATTTCTACGTCAATAATGGATCTACATATCAGCATCCAGGGGAGTCGGAGTAATAACTTCAGATTCACATGAGGTCTATTCAGTGTGGGTATCATGGTTGCAGCAGAACGAGGTGCTTCAGAGGTAATGCAGTGGTTTATGAGTTTCTTGCTACGTGGTTCATGCTAGAGTTATCTGCATGTGGGGCTTTGATGGGAGTTATTGTATGTTGACTATTCGAATAAATGAGTTAGTTTATTAGTGTTGGGTCAGCATAGACATGAAGTAAATGGTCCTTTTGAATGGGAATTCTCTACTGGCATTTGTTGCAGCATTCTTGGATGTGGTTTGTCTGACTCGGTTGAGTTGGGAAGGTGCAGTCCTGATGGTTTGGTTGCGTGCGGGCGGATCTAAGAGGGTTCTCAATGGTTTGACTACGGCTTGAGTTGGGTATCTACTATGGGCATAAAGAATATGTCGTACATTGTGTTTTCTCCTGGATCAGTGTTCGGAATTAATAGAGGGTGGCATTGTTGGCCATCATATGTGAAGAGTGTGTATTTTCGGAAAGAACCTCGAGTTTTGGCTTGCGGGTGCGTGGCTAGTGGTATGGTGATCACTGGGTTTTTGAGGCTTTTGAGGTTCATGTGTTGTTGCGCGGCCATAAATCCTATATGAGTGCTTCAGCCGAATGATAAGGTGCGAATGATATATCAGTCATTTGATTTGCGTAGCTGAGTTGGGTATGGAAATTTTGGCATTCCTGAGGATTCGAGGCTAGATGCCCTTGTCTACGCCCCCCATTTTTCCTCGCGGGGAGAGAGAAATCGGGTTTACGACATTATGGGTGGAATTACTCCTTTATACCCTTTTGGGAGAATTTGGGCTATGGAGTTTGAAGAGTCGCCACCTAATGATTATAGTGCATTAGGACACTTTTGGAGAAAAGAAGAAGGATTTGAAAGAAAACCAGAGTTTGGGTAAGGGCTTGAGATTATCTCGAGGGGAAGGTGTTAGGCACCCCTCAAGATCCACTAGTGTGGTTCCCGGCCTTGCTTAGTTGTGACTTTAAGAAGAGTAGGAGTAGACGAGCAAAGTTTGCACATAAGAAATACAAGCAAGTTGACAATTTTGAAAGAAGAATGGCACAAGTAAAAAAGTGTTTTAGTTTGAAGAAAACATTTAAACAAAGGAAAAGTAAAGAAAAAGGGTCCTAGGTTTAACTATAATATGGATCATTTGGTGATCATTCTCACACGAGATATTAACGCACTGTCATCATCTCCATATTCTACCCTTCCCACCCCGTTAAGGTATTTAAGCGTGATTAGTATCATTTACTTATTGCATGTTAGTACCCGTCCCAACCTATCAGTCCCGGGGTATTTGGACTTCTAATCCTAAAGGGGAGAAGGGGATGGGGGCATATATGGAGTTTAAAAGGACAAAACACTAAGGCGTCAATCAAAACAAATAGCAAATAAGTGGGGTACAAATCAAACACTCAAAGGCTCATACAAACCCCGTAAATCACAACATCAATTAGTTTAGCATGACTCGCAAATACTGATTTGGTCTTTAAAATTAACGGTGGACTAATTAGTTTAACACATAGAGTTGGACAGCAAGTCCGCATTATGAAACCCGGATCCAGTTGTCAGAACTTAAGGTATTTTAAAATAAGTGATTCAAAAAACACTAATTTTAGACAAGAGCCTGTATAGAAGAGTTTCGAAATAAAAAAGTTGAAGATTGCAGAAGTTCAGAGATGGCTTGCCAATTAGCCGAATTGTTTAAGTAAAAGTATAGTAAAGTTGTAAAGAGGCATTTTTTGAAAAGCATTGAAGTAAAAATGTAGGCAGAAAACTAGGGTGGTTTCAGAATAAAGATGTAAGTTTGGAATTTAAAGGACACCACAGATCTATAGAAATGTTGAAAGAGACGGACTTGGACAGATTTCAAAAGCAAACAGGTTTGGACAAATTTTTTG
>MU787988.1:0-14102 GCA_026770625.1 Nicotiana glauca | reverse complement strand
AGCCAGAAACCCTTCAGCAAACACTTGAGGAAAGCAAAAGAGATTCCAAAGTCTAGCCTTGGCTTTCAGCCGGCTAGTCAGAACAATAGCACAAGTAATAGTAAAGAAGAGAGGGCTTTGAATGTGTGTGTTTTTTTTAACTCTGTTTGTTCGTTTAAAGAAAAGGAGTAGGGTATTTATAGTTTGAAACCAGGTGGTAAGTAAGGCAAAATATAATTCAATACCAATCAGAATCAATTAGAAGAAGGGAACTCCTTTAATTAAGGAATTCGAATTTGAATAGGAGAGGGCAGAGTTGTATTTAAGGAAAGAAAATCAATAACACATGGTGAAATAAAGGGTAAATACATAGGAGAAGCTTTTAAAAATACACTGTTAGTTAAATAAGGTAAGGGTAAAATCAATCAATCACATAGTAAATAAGGAATCAAAGATTCGAACTTAATAATGAATTAAGTCAGAAAACAGGTTCAAAACAAACACAGAGAGAATCAAATAAATTCATATAGAAATCAATCCCAAAAATTAGGGTTGTTTAGAGAGGAAAAGGTCTGATTATAAAGAGTGCATAAATTTAAACATGCGAGGCTAGAATTAAACGAACAGTGTAGTCATGTGATCAAATAGAAGAACATAGACATGCGAGAAATCAAGAGGTCTTGCAAAGCTTAGCAAGAATCAGAAACATGAGACGAATTTAGGGTTTTGAAATCAGACAAGAAGCAGCATAAGAATCAAACAATCGTGCACAAATGGTTGAAAAAACCCCAAAATTTAGGGTTTTTCCCCACAGCTTACATGCAAAGACAAAGCATAGAAGATCGGTTAAAATAAACTCAGGAAAACCCAAAGAACACAGACAGTTCATGGAAGCAAACACAGTAAAAGAAATCCTTAGAAATCCTAGGAAAATACAGTAAAGAAAATACACAAAAAACCACAGTGAAAGCACTTAGCAAAGTAAAAATATAAGATATAGCAGTAGAACAAGTAAAAAAAACGGAAACCCTAAGTTTTAAGAAGATGAACAGTTTTGAAAACAAAAAATCAAAAAGATGTGGAAAATACTTTAAAATCTTAGAAAATAGAACACATCTGAAAGAGATCTTAGAGCGAAACAAAGAAAACCTCGAGGGCTTAAGGTTTCAGAGAAAACCCTAGAAAATGAGAAAGGCCTGGAACGGGCTAGTCCTGAGTCGGAGATGGACTCACAGGGCTAGGACTCGCTGGAGATTAGCCGGAAAGGGCCATCGAACTTGAATCGGAAAGATTCTGAGCAGGGGTCTTCAAAGTCGGACTCTGAAACCTCGAGCAAAAGGAGCATAGAGCTATGTGGGGGTAGGTACAGGCTGCTCAAGGTCTGAGAAGCCATAGTTTCCGGTGAAATAAGGTCGGAGGCCGGTGAAGGGGGCTAGGGTTTCGGAGGGTAGTTGAGAGAATTTTGAGAGATGAGGGGGATACAAGGGTGGCTGTATGATTAGAATGATTAGGGTTAGGGGTGGGGTGGTGAATTAAAAAGGAAAGGGAGGATCATGGTCGTTGATCAAAGTGATCAATGACCTAATTTAAAAGGCCGACCGGGTGGGTTTATTTGATTGGGTCTGGGTCGGGTAATTGATGGGATTTGGTCATTTAATTAGGGGGTAAATTGGGCTGGGATTTGGGTTTAATTTGGGCTCTAATTGAAAGTAAAGAGGCTACAATTTTNAGAAATAGGCTAAAATTTCAATTTCATGCAATTTTAGTTTAAAAATACCAAATGGACTTGTAAAATTATATAAAAATCATGTATATTATATTTTTGTGTAAATGTGAGAATAAATTATTCACCAAAATGACAAGTTTTGAGAATAATTATTGAATTTTATAGTGCAAAATAGGCCATAAATTGGTTTTAAAAATCTTAAAAGATTTGGAAAAAATACCAAAACCTTTGGGGATGCTTTCATATGCATATACGTGCTATTTTGAAAGTATTTTGAGTATAAAAATACATAGGGAAAAATTGGGTATCAACAACCCTCATATGTGGACTATTTCTATTGCGGATTGTGAAGGAATGTTGATAATGTGATAATTAATAGCATGTATTATCGATAGGTTGTCGTGGATCTTCCAAAGAATATTTATCTAATTGGAAAGGATCAGGATTCAGTTGTGAGCTATGTGGAGGATCATCGAGAATATGTGTTCTGTACTAGGTTCAGTTTGTGTGCTCCTATGAGGTTGTCATTTTGATCATGTTACCAGGAAGGATGGATATTATTTGTGACCCTAGCCTATGTTATGTGCTACTCTTTTATGTTATGCCATACGGCGAGATTTTACAATTATTCCCCACGCATGTTGTAATTCTGTTCAGGCCTTATGGCGATGCGGGTGAGATAGCCCTAGTGGTGTTAATTTGCTCATTGCACCTTAGTTGTACTTGCTCCTTTCATGTTTATTTAATTCTATTCATCTTTTCCACAGATTTATTTATGCCCACTATTGTATTTGATATCAGTATGTATATGATTAGTGAACCGGAGCATTTTTGGCTCGGTGAGCATTTAGGAGCGGGATGCATGCCACAACAGATGTTATGTGGGATACCTTTTCCTTATGATTATTTGACATTGTGTTTCCCTCTGTGGGACGATTTGATGAGCACTATACTTTTGTTGTTGTACATGTGGTTCTCGTTAGAAAATTTTTACACCTTGCTTTTCTTTATTTGTGTTGCGTAATTGAGTTATTGTTAGTTCAGTGTATGAGCTGTGCAGTGTGAGAATTTGTGTGTTTCCATGATGAGTCATTAGTTGGCCTGCTTATGTTGGTCGAGATGTGGTTCTTAGACCTAAGAGTGGTACTATGATATTGGTGGTGATGAGTGTTTGGAAGTATGTGGGTGGTTTTGCTAAGATTTGGATAATGGTCATGGCGGGCGAGAAGGTTTCTTGACTTGTTGTCTTCATGGGAGGCCATGAATTCCTGCATGTTTCTTTATCATGTAGTGATGTGGAGGTCCGGAACAAGGTTGTATTTAATGTGAAGTGTATTACCGGCATCCAGAATGTTATTTGAGCAGCTATGGTGGTAAGATGTTATTGCTTCGGGAATTTGAGTTGTATGGAGCTGTGTGTGATTGTATTCTAGATTGCAATTTGGCTTGATTCATCTTGTTAAGGCTCATGCAGTTTGATGATACAGAATTCAGATCAAATGATAAATTTCAGATGTTGAGGTTTGGGTTCTATTCTAAGGTTAAGGGCTAAGGAGGAGATGAGATCTTCAGTTAAGTTGCATTGTCAGTTTTGCTTAGGTTGGATGATGGGGATTCACCCCTGGGAGTATGTATGGTGAGCTCATGCGGTGGTTCGATGGCCTTGGAACGACTCTGGACACGTTCGAGGACGAACATATGTTTAAGTGGAGGAGGATGTAACAACCCGACTGGTCGTTTTGAGCAATTGCACCCGATTTGGTAGTTTGAGGTCTCGAGCAGCTTCACATTATGTATATCTACTTGTGTGCATGTTTGGATTCATTTTTCGGAGGAATCAGAGTTGAACTGGAAGAAGGAACCTAGTTTTGGAAGTTTAAATAGTGAAAATTTGATCGGAATTGGACTTTCGAGTAAACGGCCCCGGAATGGGTAATGGGTGATCTCAATAGCTTCTTATGGTGATTTTAGACTTAGGCGGTGTCTGAATTCAGATTTGAAGGTTCGTAGGGTAATTTGAGGTGTTTCGGCGAAAGTTGGAAAAGTTGAAGTTTGAAAAATGGAGAACTTTGACCCATAGTTGACTTTTATGATATCGGGGTCGGAATGCGATTGCGAGAGTTGGAACAGCTCCATTATGTCATTTTGGACTTGTCTGCAAAATTTGGCATCATTCCAGGTTGAATTAATAGGTTTTGGCACGAGTTTTGGAAGTTAGAAGGATTAAAAGTTCCTAAGTTTGATTCTTGGTGTGATTCGATGTTTCAGCATTCTTTGATGTGATTTGAGACCTCGATCGAGTCCGTGTTAGGTTATATGACTTGTTTGTGTGTTTGGACGGGGTCCCGAGGGCCTCAGGTGTATTCTGGGGGGGGGGGATTACGGGACACTTTCCCTTTTTTTGAACTACTGTTTTCTGCTTCTAGTATCCTCTTTCGCGATCGCGAACAACCTTTTACGTTCATGAAGCTTTGTTGCTGACCACCTGGAAATTCTTCTTCACGTTAGCGTAACACTCCTCGCATTCGCGAAGCTCTGCTTTATACCTCATCGCGTTCGCGCCCCCCTCCCGCGTTCGCGTACTAGTTCACACGTTCATGAAGAGCAATCTCTAGACCATAATATTTTCCTTCTTCGCATTCACGTGCGTGCTATCGCGTTCGCGGAGCACATCTAGGCGGCCTTCATTTTTCTTTTTTGTGAACGTGATACTTCCTCTGTGTTCACGATGCTTTAATAGTTGGGCAAAATATAAGTTTTCCAAATCAAGGGTTAGGCCATTTTTAATATTTTTGGAGTTCTAGAGCTCGGTTTTGGGCGATTCTTTGTGGGTTTTTCAAGAAAAATGATTGGGTCAGTGTTCTTCACCTAGAATTGATTATATTCCATGAATTTGTCTTTATTTTTATCATTTAATTTGAGGTTTGGGTTGAGTAAAATGTTGGTTTTTGAAGAAAATTCCTAAAATAAAAAGTCGTGATTTGAGGGGCCATATGGTATCAGAATTTAATAAATTTTGTATGGTTGAACTCATATTGGAATGTGTATTCGGATTTTATAAAATATTTTGGGTTCCGAGGTGCGGGCCCGGGGGTTAACTTTTGGACCAATTTATGGATTTTGCTAAAGATTGAGACTTTATGATCCAGAATAGTTTCGTATATATTTTATTTGTGCTTTGAAGTTAATTTGGTTAGATTTGAGCCATCTGGAGGTCTATTTCACCCGTGAAGTGCATTTTAGAGTATCGGTTTGTCGTCTTTGAGGTAAGTATCTTGCGTAACCTTGTGTGAGGGACTTCCCCTTAGGACGAAGTCTTCTTTGCTAATTGTAGCACGTGCATGCGAGGTGATGAGTGTGTGCTCGGACATATTTGTGGAAAATATGCTCTAGGATTCTTAGGTTCTTATGTTCAACATGTGGAGAGTATTCCATTATGATTGGGTTTAACAATTGCTTAAATTTTCTCCATATTCTCCATATGATATTGTTAGCTTTCCTCTAATTCCTACGTGTTGCATTGACCCTTAATTGCCTTATTTGAAGTGATTGCACTCCTTATTATTTTGATACTTCTTAATTGTGAGTTCCTTTATGACTTCATGCAAATGGGTTACATATCCAATTATTATGGTTACCGGTGTAGTTATCACGTGCTTATTATGTCTTGTGGTTTAGTGGAGGTTTCATTGTGAAGTTAATTGTTGATTTTTGCTTCCCATTCCAGGACATGTTTATTCTTGTTGTTGACTCCCTTGCGGGGATGTTGTTTTTCCTTATTATTCCCTTGTCAGGATTCTTTTGTGATTGGTGTTGATTTGTATATTGGGATCGAGTTACACGCCGCAATAATATTATATGGATTGGGTTACATGCCACAACAATATTATATGGATCGGGTTGCACGCCGCAACATCATTATATGATTTGGATCGGGTTGCACGCCGCAACAATATTATATAATTTGGATCGGGTTGCACGCTGCAAACCATACTATATGATTGGGATCGGGTTGCACGCCGGAACAAGAAAAAATAAAAGTGAATATTGACTCTTATGGTGAGAATGAGAGCAAACGCACGGAAGGTGATGTCGTGCACTTTCTGCTGCTATGTTTATTTGTTGTTATCAATTCAACTGTCTAAACTGTTTAAATTCCTTTATTGTTGTGATGATGTGTTAGAACCTACAATTTGTTCAATACTTCACCACATATATATATATACTTCAAACTTCAATAATTTTTATAGTCGTAATTCAATTAGTTTCTCAATTATACCCCCTGAAACCGTCCGAGGTTGTATTTTACTTAAAAATAAATTTTTACTAAGTTTTAAGTTATTAAATCTCATGTTAAAGGTAATAATCCATTTAGTGTTGTATTTTTACATTAAAAGGGGTACTTTCTTTACTCAAATGATTTCTAAAGAAATAATTTCATCTTTTCTTGTTGTTTTTTCCCAATTAGATTGAAAATTTTAATTTCACTTATAGGTAAACGGGACTTCTTAGACATATTAAGTGCATTGTACGGACATTATGTATTGTATAGCATGTGGATTCTGTTGTTAAAAGTGAGATAGAAAAATACGGGGACACATTGTGCCATGAGTGCGGAAGGTTCGGAAGTTAAGATTAAGATATGAGAAACTGAGAATTGAGATGGTCGGGGTTGTGTATTAGACATGATATGATTGATCGAGTTGGCATCTCCTTCTTTAATTGAATACATTCTTACTTGTCTCTGTTCCCGTTCTATCAGTGTTGATTTACTTGGTTATCTGATTTACTTGGTTATCTGACTTACTTGGTTACCGTTTGTTACTACTCGTGTTCTCCCTTTATACTTCTTACTGTTGGTATTTTGATTCCTTTCCACTGTTGATATTACCTCGTTATCTTTATATCGATGTTTTATTATCATATCCTGTTCATTTTATTTGACCAGTAGGTGTCTTAACAGTTCCTTGTCACTACCCCACCGAGGTTAGTCTTGATACTTACTAGGCATCGCCGTGGTATGTCATACTACACTTCTGTATATTTTTGTGTACAGATCCAGGTACTGATCGATAGTAGCTATGAGGATCGTCGCGGTGGAGACTCATGGTAACCTGTTACTGCATTTGCAAGCCTCAGAGTCACCTTCGTTTGTATTTACGTTCCACTGATTCCTTCTCATTCTAGAACACTATTGTATTCATTTTTGTATAATTACTCTTAGAAAGTCTTATGACTTGTACTACCGATTTTGGGAATTGTAATTTATTAAGAGTTATTTGATTTGAAGTTGTTAAATACTAATGTTATTTCTGTAAATATTAGGCTTACCTAGTTTAGAGACTAGGTGTCATCACGACTCCTTCGGAGGGATTTTGGGTCGTGACAAGGGAGAGGATTTTGATTATCTGGAGTGGAGTTTGTTGGCAGTGAAGTCTTTACATAATGGCACTTCATTGCCACATGAACTAGTCTCCCCCAGTGCTTGCATAGAGTACTCTCACCCTCGTATTGGATGATTTGCTTATGGTGGCCAATGTTGATGAATGGGACTACCGGAACCTCAAGTGGTAGCTCAATGCATAGTCTAGCATAGCGTCCCGTCCCGTTAGAGTTGAAGAAGTGCACGCATCTACTTTTAGTAATTTTCCAATGGTATTTCCAATTTTTGCCAATATAATACCATCATAAAACTCAGTTGGTAATTGAGGTAGATGGATCCAAATGACTGTGAGGGAGCTCTTTACTTCTGTTGCCATAAATTTTGTCTTCCATCTTTGAATAAGACTTTGATCATGGGCCAACATTTAAGACTTTGATTATGTGTTCTTCACATTTGAATTTAGCTGTGTAGTGGTCTACTCCCAAATCAATTTGGGGAAAATTATCCATAGTTTTCCAAGCTTCCTGAATTTTCTTTTTGAGGATAGTGTAACGATCCGACCGATCATTTTGAGCTTTTGCACTTTGCTCGTCAGTTCTCGGGCATGACTAGCCTCGTATGTTGTATTACGACTTATCTAAATCGTCGGTTTTGATTTTCAGGGAAATTAGAATGAATTTGGAAGAACAGTTCTCAGTTTGAAGCTTAAAATTTGAAAGTTTTGACCAAGTTTTGACTTTTTAGTATTAGATCTCAAATTTAAATTTTTTTATGATTTAGTTAGCTCCGTTAGATGATTTGGGAATTGGGATCATGATTGGAATGTGTTTTGGAGGTCCGGAGTAGATTTAGGCTTGAATTGGTGAAATTAGAATGATGGTATTTTCCAGTGGATATGTGAGATTTTGATATGGAGGTCGGAATAGAATTCTAAAAATTGGAGTAGGTCCGTTGTGTCATTTGTGACGTATGCGCAACATTTTAGGTCATTTAGACGAACTTTGATAGACCTTTTGATCAAAAATGGAATTCGGAAGTTTTTGGTGTTCTTAGGCTTGAATCTGCAGTTGATTTGATGTTTTGTTGTTGTTTTTAGTTTTTCGAATGTTGAAACAAGTTTGAATGATGATATGGGATGTGTTAGCATGTTTGGTTGAGGTCCCTAGGGCCTCGGGTGAGTTTCGGGTGGTTAAACGAATCAAATCCTTGTTTTGAAAGCTGCAGATTTTCTTTAGTTCTGTTTCAGCAATTTTTGTTCTTCGTGGTCCCGTAGAACGGTCCACGACCACGTAGGCTTAGTCGAGCAGGGGTGAGATTTGTTCTACGCGATCACAAAGGTAAGGGCGCGATCGCGATTATCTGTGAAGTTATTGTTCGAGAACGCAGGGTGAGGGTCGCATTCGCGTAGAAGGAAAGGAGCTGGTAAGGAGTAGGCAGGTTGTTCTATGCGATCGTATGGGAGAGGCTTCGATTGCATGGGTTTGCGAAGCTAGTGCTTCGCGATCGCGTGGATGTGCTCGTGTGGGTTTGCGAAGCCAGTTCAAGGATAAACTCTTAGCAATATAAATAGATTGCAAAATAATATATTGAGGGGTAGTTCAACACATAGTCTAGCATATCTACCCCTGAGGGTTGAGGAAGTTCAGGCATCAATTTTCAGCTATCTTCCCAATGTGCTGCCAATCTTTTAAAGAATTGCCGCATCATAGAACTCAGTCGGAAGTTGTGGGAGTCTTATCCAAATAGATGTGAATAAATTTTTTGTTTGGGAGGCTATAAAAGTTGGTTCCCACTTTTGTACTGATAGGAAGAAACCATACATGAACCAAGGTCCATTATGTAACACTTTTGTCATGTTTTCTTCTTTTGTAAATTTAACAGTAAAGTAGTCGGAGCCCAGATCAATAAGGATTCCATAACTCCACTATTTTCTTTTTAAGGTATTGATGTAGAACACGTTTGTCTTGCAATTTTATAATTAGTGAATAGCGTCATGGGTGGTAAATTTACTGTAGGTCTTCTTCTGTGTGTACCACTCTCTGGTTGGGGGATTCCTTACTTTTAATTGTGTTTGATCTTCATGTATCGTGCTATGAATCAAAAAGTTTGGTTTTATCGATTTTGAACTATAGTTAAAGGTTTGGTCAGAATCAATTGCTAAGAGTTTATCCTTGAAGAATTTTTTGGATGGTTGTATAGGTAGTATACTCGATGGTTTTGGAGGTATTACCATGTCACTGGTGGTTTGTGCTATATTAGGGAGAGTTTGTAAGTAGAGAGAAGTTAGAGCGTCTCACCACATGTAGTTCGACTTCATTAGGTCCTACACTAAAACTAGTGCACTGCAGTTGATCGCAAGTGGTAAGATAATAATAAAGAGAAAAAATCATTCAAATTTTATTCAAAATTATCGAGCGTAACCTTCATGCTTAGTGCAAACACTACAAAACGTACTTAAAAGATAAATCTGCACTCTAGACTAACTTGACAAAACCATTGATTTTGAGCCTATAAGTATGATATGAAAATAAATTATAGCTTATAATCTTAATGCAATAGTGAAAGAACAAAGTTTATCCAATGGAACATTAAATTTTAATTAATTTCAAACTTCTTTATTAGGCAACAATATACAATATTTCATATTTTAATTTTATTTAGCATAAATTTATGAATGTGTGAATTATCAAGAACATAGCGGGAGAGAATTCTTACATTGAGGAAGAAGTAAAACTTTAGTTATATTCATGAATAGTAATGCTTGAACAATTTCGATTTTGGCTTAAATTTAATTTTCTCCCCACAAATTATTTTTATAAGTTGTAAAAATTAAGATTGAGTTTGTTAAAAAGAAAGTAAAGCTTTAATATTAAATATACACAGACTAAAATCTCAAAAGTTTAATGAAGAAAGACAAAAACCTCAAATTTGAAGGAATTAAAAAAAAAATCTTAAAAAACAAGGAAGTACTAGACAACATATATTGGATTGGATACCTACAGGGGATTTATGTTAACAAATACTAAAAGAAAAGGGTATCGAATCGATGATAGGCTATAATTACGTATTTTAGTCGATTATTACGCTCTAATTTACTGCACTTTAGTTGAGGTTATGCATTAATCGCCAATGTTTTGCACTAACGGTATGTTTTATGCCTTGTAGGAGTGATTCCGAGCTATATTGATGTTGTGGAATGAATTTAAGTGATTTGAAGCTTTGAAGTCTGAGTAAAAGCTCAAGGAATTAAGCCGGGATCGTGTTCGGGGGTCAAATTTGATAATTAAGTACGAACGAAGACTCGAGGAGGCATATTGTGTACTGTCTAGTAAAATAGACATAACTTTTTGCTCAGACCTCCATTTGCATTCTATAATATATGGTTGGAAAGCTAACTCAAAGGGATACAACTTTCAGGTTTAAGATTTTTCCAAATTCTAAACGAAACAGGGTGAAAAATTCAGTAGAAGTTGCATCATGGTCGTCACCGCGGTCCGCGCCGCGGTTTGAAGCAGTGCCCTCCGCGGTCATCACCGCGGTCCACGCCGCGGCCGCGGCAGTCCAGGCGTGAAATATTGTCCTTTTTCGCATATGAGAAGGTATAATTATTTGGGCCCGACCCTAATTGGTATATATACATGGGAAAACGGTATTTTTGAGGAGTTAGACATATTTTTGACATAAATTAGACCAAAGGAGGCAAGAACACATTGAGAGCAAGGCGGGGAATTCTTCAACAAGTTTTTTCTTCCTCTTCTTGTTTTTCATTGTTGGTTTTGATATTGTAGTTTTACTTACTATTATGAATAGCTAATTCGTTTTCTAGGGTTTTGGTGAAATCCGTTGGGGATAATTTGGTTGTTATATTAATATAGTTTTGAATTGGTTGCTTATCTCTATTTGTTCAACAACGTTTTGATTGTGGTTAATTGAAAGGATCCTCAATTAGCCGTTCCTATTTATTATGTATCTACTTGAGAGAGAGTGTATATTTAGGTAGTTGTTTGAACAACATCACTCCCGGAGTATAGACAAGAGTCATAACCGAGGGTTTAGAGGTTGGATTAGAGATAAAGATACCTCGGGTGCGGTCTAAGTGAACTGTAATGTGAATCTAGCTAGCGTATCTTGAGAGAGTGTGCCTACTAAATTATCATAATTGCTTGAGAGAGATTTATGGTAGTTGGAGAGTTCATGATTGATAGAGGCAACTAAGTCACAGCTATAAGAAATATACAACCAAGGAAATCAACAACGGGGGAAACCATTACCTTAGAACTTTATTCAAATTGTTTACAATCCAAGCATAGTTAGTTTTCAGCTGTTTATTTATTTTCAGTCTTGTCTTCGTGGTGATATTTAACAGATACAGCTAAGCCTTAGTTCTCTGTGGGATTCGACTCCGGACTTTTAGACCGAATTATAATTGCTGCGACCGCTTATCCTTTTTAGGACTAGAGTTGGGCGTGATCAAATTTTGGCGTCGTTGTCGGGGAACTAAAGGTGTAGTTATAGCTGTATATATTGCTAGGGTTCAAGTTTGAGCTTTTATTTTATTTTGTTTGTTTATATTTATTTTATATATCTGTTGATTTGAGAAACATGACATCTTAGAATTATGGTAATTTAGGTGTAGATAATTCTACTATTGATCTTCATACATATTGTGAAGAAAACCACCCGCGGCAAAATTTTCAAAACGTTCCTAAGAGCGAGTTATATACACCAACTCAATCTTATTTGTGGAATGTGTGTGATGTGTGTGGTTGTCAAAATGGTCACTTTCATGGTTGTGCTTATATTTCTTATTTTCCCCCAACCTTACTATGATGGTTCTACCTTTTCTTGTGAAGTTAATAGGAACAAAGAACCTGGGAATGCGGACCTGAAGGAGATCAAGGATATGCTAAAGTGCCTTCTGGAACAAAACAATGAGAAACAATTGCACATAGAAAGGCAAGAGGCAACTATTCGCAAGTTGGAGGCTCAATTGAGTCAAGTGGTTGGAGCTTTTAATGCTCAACAAGCCAATATTAAGGGTAGTAGCCAAGAAAAGCAGGAATTTGAGGTATTAATTGGGGAGGTCAAAGTAGAACATCAACAACCTAGCCAACTAGAATTTGAAGATGTCAATGTTGAAGAAGTGAGTCTAGAGTCAGCCAAAGACATTGAGGATACAAATTTTGTTGACTCTAGTATCATTGATATTGAGGATGCTGAAATTCCTGAAGTTCATGTGTGTGAGCGCAGTGGTCCTCACTCCAAACAGTTTTCTACATTGTGCTTGGATGACAATATGAAAATAGAGTCATCCGAGCCGATTGAGAAGTCAAAGAATGAGGAACAAGGTGCCTATATTCTGGAATTTTTCTTGCTAGAAAGACAGGACTACATACCTCATCTAAAATCCAAGAAGTGTAAAATAGTACAATGATTTCTTGGGCCAATTATATTTGTTCCACCACCCCTGGAGCATAACCGAATACTTGAATCAAAACTTGGGGTTCAATTTATAAGCTCGAAGTGGAGGCAAAAAGTGATTCGCGTCGTGCCGCGACGTTAAATCAAGCGCTTGTTGGGAGGCAACCCAGCTTTATGGATTTCTTTTATTTTTTTATTTTTTTTATTTTTTTATTATATTATTTTTATAGTGTTCAATTTTTTTATTTTCTAGGAGCATGGAACGCAAAGCCATTGGAAGGATGCAACAATAAACCAAATGGCTGGAACTAAGTGTGAGGTACCCGCACGAAGAATCAAGCTTGGGAGAAGTGTGAGTACCCCATGAATTGCTAGTGCTTAGGCCTTTGGCCTACCAGGGAGTTTCTTTTACCCACTTGCATGTATGGATGTGCATTGGGGACAATGCGCAATTTTAAGTGTGGGGTGAGGAGATTGTCTGGGTTACTTTTCATGCTACTTTAGCTATGTTTTATTTTTTAAAGATTGGACTTTTCCTGATGACGGATCTTCTAGACAGTTTTCTTGAGGGAAGTAAGTCTAAACAAAATACCAAAATGATTTTTTGTTTTGTTTTAGGTAGTGTAGTAACTCCCCCTTGGTTTTTCTTTGGGCCACGGTTCTTTTTAAGGGTTTTATTTGAACCGGGTGTAGTTAGTTTTTTGTTTAGGAATAAGAGCCATTGTGTTGTGCTGTGAATTGAAGCAATATCTCTTGACTTGGTTATGCCTTGAGAATAGTGAGTAATTTGGTTGTGACGCTTAGGCTCAGTTTTTGACTCTTGTAAAAGTACCTTAAATTGTATTATCTTAACCTTGCTTAAATGCTTTGACTAGAGTGTCTATGAATCCAATCCTGAGTGAGTTATGTGCCATGTGTGTGTAAGGTTTTGCGTTATTCAGTGCATTGCATTTGATGCCTAGAACTTGCCCTGTATGTTTGCAAAGCGAAATAGTAGTGTTGTTCAGTCTTGGCAGTGATATAGGTATTTTCTTGTTGAGCCAGATATGTATATTTTACCCACCTGCCTGTTTTGTATCGTAGTTAACCTCTTTGAGCCTATAATCCTTTTCCTTTGGCAACCACATTACAAGCCTTACCCATTTGTTTGAATTAACCATCTATTTGAACATTTGCACCTCTCATGAGCACTTGAATTGTTATGAACTTTGTAAAAGTTAAAGTGTGGGGTGGTTGGTTTGGCTTTTGAGTGGAACTAATTGAATAAGGAGAAAGGTGCACTGTTTTGAAAAAGGAAGAGCCACTTGAATTGAAAAAAAATATAGTTGAATTGTTGTGAAAAAAATATTCCTTGATAAGTGGTAGCTCTTGACGTAAGTGTGCTTAAAGAAGAATGGGGTAATTTACATTGATGTAAAGGTGAAATTTTGGTTTGATATAAGTGTGGGGTTTGAATGTTAAAGTATATGTATTAAAGTGCTTAGGGAGGTGTAGTCACTCTTATATTTAAATGTATCTTACTCGTCCCGTAGCCTACATTACAACCAAATAAAGTCCTAATTGATCCTAGATTGAATGAGCTCGATTAGTGGA